>JANHMN010000012.1:5430131-5443883 GCA_030674055.1 Rhabdomys pumilio | reverse complement strand
CCACAACCCAGGAACCATGACAGACAGATGCCCCACAACCCAGGAGCTGATAATCTTCAAGTAAATAAAAGCCATTCTGTTGGTTTTAATCAGTATTAGGAAGTTTGTCTAATGAGGAAACGACCTCACGTTCCTCAAATACATATAAAGAATTTAAGAAGTTATAAAAAGAAAAACTTTATGTATGTATGTATGTATGTATGTATGTATTATGTATGTGTTGGGAGTCAGACATGGTTGTGAATGTCTGTCATCTCAGGACGTAGGTGTTAGAGGCAGGAAGATCAGAGGTTCAATGTCATCCTTGACTACTTATTAAGTTTGAGTCCAGGCTGGGCTAAATGAGAACTCATCTTAAAAAATAAAAAAGGACCATGCTGACATGCCGGGAACACAGCCCAGTGGTAGTTTGCCTAGTGTGCCCAGTTCCCTGGACTTTTCCAACACCATCAACAATTTAAAAGGAATGAAGCATTCTGAGGGATCTGTCTTTAATTATCAGTGTAAGGCAATAAGTGGGACTCATGAACTGGGATAAAGAACTCCACGACCCCTACTGTCTAAGTTACGAGATGCTTGGCCTGACTGACTAGCACAGATGCCAGGCAGCTGTGTTTTAAGTAAGGGCATGTGAAAGACTAAAACGGCTGAGTTTGGGGCTGGAGAAGTGGCTCAGCAGTTAAGTACTGCCTGCTCTTCCAGAGTGCCCAGAGTTCAATTAATAGCACTCACATGGCAGCTCACAACTGTCTGTAACTCTAGTTCCAGAGGATACTACATCCTCACGCAGGCATACATGTAGGCAAAACACCAAGGCACATAAAATGAAATAAAATTAAAAAAATTAAAAACTGCCAAGTTCTTTGCTACTCCAGTGGCAGAGATCAACCACTTTTCCCTGTCAGACTTGTACTGGCTCCTCAAACATCACACAAGTCCTAAAACACTTAGATGCTATCAGAGCTTCCTTCAAAGTGTCTCTTCTTATCATTTAGAAGATTCTGCTATCACCCAAGTTCAGCACAAAGGAAATAGATTTGTCCACACTTTGATGGTTTAAAGCCCTAAAATGGTGCTCTCACTGAAAAGCCTACTGTGATGTCTAGTCTATCTGGCAGCCATCTCCCCTTGAATCTGAGGAAGGGTTTGAGAAGTTGGTAGATCAAAAACTAACCTTGAGGTCTTCCGGGTTTCGAGGTAAAGACTTCGGCTATTTCTTGATTTTTGTAATGTTGAGCCTGACGCTGGAGTGGAATTTCTCCATTGTCCATTTGCACTTTGACCAAAGGTTCTTATGTCACCTGAGCCAAGGAAACTGTCTGAGGAAGGGTTATCTAAAAGAAAAGGAAAGTTTCAATAAGTTGAACAAATAACTCGATCTAGGTATTTTATGATTGCAACCATGTTCCACCATTGCATTCCAAAGTAACGTAGCATATCACCATGCCTCTCATGGAAAAAGATCCCAGTCTCAACTGCCAATAAATCTGCAGTAAGGGAACTTCTACAAACTATAATCGATTCAGCCATACTAACCTGAAAATTGATGAAGGAGCTGAATCCTGCCACAGCCATGTGCCTTATCTGCATCAATGTGACTCCGTGGTGTCCACCAAAAGTCAACATTTTACCCCAACTATATCTTGCAAGCACTCCCAGGCCTGGGCCTGAAAGAAGGTAGGCCAGACCAGTAAGAAAGCACGTGGAGGGCCAAGGAGATTGTAATTCAAATGAACAACAGTTATTGCTTAATAAGCAGCTGGTGTCACTTCCTTCTTTTAATTAACACGTTCCAGACTCAGAATCTCTCAAACTGCTGCTCACACTGGCTGGCTTATGGCAGGAATGACCCACTGTTGACCTCTGGTTCTAGTTACGACCTTCAGTTTCTTAAAGCTACAATTATTACATATATCATCAATACTCCAATGGTTGCTACTACAGTCAGACTGAGGATTATTGATTGTTTTAACTTTATGAACTCTAGATTATAAACTGGAATGACAGAAACCTCATGAAGTTTCAGCTAGGAGTAAAATAATTGCTTTGCCTTGTCTACCAGGAGGACCAGATAAGTTAAACCAGCTCCCACAAAATAACTTGAGACATTAGGATATCGAATTCTATGGAGTATACGTGAAAAAGTAAAAGTGATAATTCTCTATTCCCAGAATTTGTCTTATACTAACAATATTCTGCAGCTCTCCTTTCAAAGAACACCAACATAGGAATTTTCACAATCGTATGCATTTATATTTAAAGTATTTAGCGTGGGTATGGTGATACACACCTGTAATCCCAGGACTTGAGAAGCTGAGGCAGGACAATCACGAGTTTAAGGCCGGCTTTGGCTACAGTAAGACTGTCTCAACACACGCACACACATATGCATGCATACACCTGTTGTCTTCTAGCACTCTACCCAAATAAAACAGCCTTCAAAAAGAAGGCTCCTTAAGTAAACCATGAAACAGAATTTGGGGTAAACATAAGGGGAGAAGAAGCAACCCATAGTACTGTTAGTATCAAATGCTTCACTAGTCAGTGTAGTGACTTAGGCTGGCAAAGTAGGTAAATTCATTTTTAAAATGAATTAGACCTTTCTTCCACTATAGTAAATGTGTAGGCTTAACGTGTGATTACTGTTACTCTAAGGACAGATACATGAAGCTACTGAACAGGAGTCTCAGTAAGAAACCCAGAAAACAATGCTTGCTAAATGCAAAGCTGTAACAGTAGAAACAACTGGCTTTCGCATTGCTTGCTAAACAATCTAACTAAAAATGTATGTTTGAGGAGGAAATCTGTTAAAAATACAAATTATCTTGAGAGATGTGAAATGAGACCCAGGGTAAGTTATACCAGCCTTCTGAGAGCACAAGAGCGAGGCCTCAGCTTTACAGTGAGGGAAGCACTGGCTCAGTCACGTGCTTCTGTCTCCAGTCAATGACATCATTCAGTGATCCTCTAATTGCTGGTGGGACTAAGGGACTAATAAGAGGCTGCAAATCTTCTGTTACTAGTAAAATTTAACCTGCTATTTTGTCATGACTAAGAAATTAGTTACAAAGGCAGAAGCAAGGTAATTTATTCTGTGCTTATACATGCATACAAAAATAGAATACCCTGAAAATGTAATTGTGGTTATGTTCTGAGGATTTAATGACTGAGTGCTTTTCTCTGCAAGTTTTCTGCAGAAACAAGCAGTATGTCTATGGACATTAAAGTCTATTAAAGACAACAGTGCGCTCCTACTATTTAAAGGCTCTTTGCTCACCTCCCCTCAAGCTCCTTCTAAAAAGTAAAAAATAATGTGTCAGATGTCATTCACTGTGAAGGTAACCCATTATTTCTCCTCTTAACACTGGGGTCGATTAGTTACTAAAGTAAAAGCAAATAAACTTAGTAACAGTAAATAAACTTAATCTGCTACCTGTTAGCTTACTAGGCTAATTTAACATATTTTCCAAAGATATTGATAAATTTATAGCACTGAAAATGCTTTTCATCTCAATCTACTTCTTTTGCTGCTCTTCAGGATGAAAAGCACTTTAAATTTCTTCCACCGTGCTCTTCATAAGGCTGGCCAGTAAAGGAAAGGGTTGCATTTATGCTTTGTAAACAATTCGGAAGTAACTTCCTTTCAATGGTTTAATCTTGAGCAGACTTGAGAAACAGAGTTTTGCATGGTGTTATTCAGGGAGATAGGTCCAACAGATTCTACAATCTGGACTTTCCTATTTTCATTTCCTCTTGGAAGACAAGCGTATAGCAAAGCAGCAGCCGACACCAGCAGTGCCCTGAAGAGAAGACTATGGCAGGTACCAAGAGAACCACATCTAGCCCCATCAGCAGGTTGGGCTCAAGTTCAAAAGCAGATAGTAGAGACAAAACTGTGCAGTGTCTGTAGTGAATTGGAATGGGTATGCAAAGGAAAAAGGCTCTAAAGCACATGGTAAAGAGTAGCTTTGTTTTTGTTTGGTGCTGGGGATCAAACCATGGGCCCTGTGTATGCACATTAGATGTAAAGTTCTGTTTGTAAAGTCTATGGCATGTCATAAACTTGTTTAATCAATAACTAGATGAAATCTGATCAGTCAGTTCTCAACTTGTGGGTTGGTACCCCTTTGGGAGTCAAAGGACATTTTCACAGGGGTAGCATATCAAATGTTCCATGTATGAGACAGTTACAATTCACAGCAGTAGCAAAAACAAAGTAACAATGAAAATAATCTTACAGTTGGTGTTACCCCATCATGAGAACAGACAGTTTGAATCCTGCTTCCAGCTGTAGACAGCTCACGAAGCATGAATCTAATGACAGTGTAGCTCTCTCTCATCAGCATAATTCACTATTCACTGCTATTTTTCTCATGTATACAAAACATTACAGAATATTTTTATTTTCTTAAACACGTCATAAATTCAAGTGGGAGATAAACTTAAGTGAAAACTTGGGATGAGGGTCAACTTGTGGTGCGATGATAAACACAGGAGAGAAGTGTGACTCTCAACAGTGTGACTCTCAACGATTTGTAGCTAATTAGACACACAAGAGCCTGGTCAAATATTGCTACATTTAAGAACATGAGAAACTAGAGTGATCTCAAATATAATTTTGTCAGTATTTAGGTTCAATCAAAGAGAAACCCTGTCTGAAGAGGTAGTGTTAACAACTGACAGAGGCGTAGAGGACTTAAGCCCTGAGAAGCATCATCTGGAGGAGCACTGTGTGACAAACACTGGCACACGCAGCAAACAATTATGTACTTATGTTTACAGGGATAAGTGAAGTCAAACAGAAACCTCTTCGTGTTAGTTCACATTGGTTTTAATATTAAATCTAAAAAAAAGGTTTTTAGAGCTTTGTGCAGTTTGAAACTACACATAAGGGACTATGGCTCTGCATAACAATGCCACAGATTAAAAATAGAAAACAATAAATATGAGAAAGAACTTGTGAACTGGAAAAAAACAAAACATACAAACTTTAAGTTACAAAGATTTTATGTGTCAAATTATATAATGTGTATGAATATATAGAGAGATAAAAATTACAAGAGGCCAAAGAGAATGGAGTTAAGTAATATTTGGGTTTTAATCAAGGGGATTTAAACCTAATTTTCTATATAACTTTATTATAAGGCAGTCATTTAAAACACAATGGAATGATTTTATCCAATGGTAAACTAGCATATGAAATAACAAGCAAATATAGCATGATTCAAATGGAAATATTAATGATTTGATTTTATTAATTCTGTAATCATCTTTTTTGTAGATTATGAACTATCATGTCAGATTTCTTTATAACCAAAAGGCCTTGTCAATAATGACTAAAAGTTACTTTCTCAGTTCTTTTACCATTGAAATTATTGACTCATAGTATGCAGAGGCCACTGTCCATCCTGAGGGGAAGTCTAGTGACCAGGGTATAGTACCGCTCACCTAATGAACACTTAAATATAACATACGTCTAAAATAACATCATACTAACGTCTTTTTAGGGGAGGCGATCTCATCTTGGTGACAAAGAATCCTGAGGAAGCCAAATAATAATGATTATTATGTGCATATTTATCATAAGCTTATCCTTACAAAAAGTCTCCTGTAGGCAGGCTCTACAATATTCCTTTTACTCCCATATTTGTAGCAAAATAAGATTTTAAGTAATGCTGAGTGAGAAGACCTAGAAGGGTACTGTAGTCTTCCTGAGTCATAATGCTCAGAGACAAATGGACAGATTCTTAGTTTTCCAAGTCACAGGCAGAATACTGTCAGAAGTCTACACTGTAGTAGGGGTTAGATAAGGAGGCCAGCCAGCCAGGGTAGGAGTCATTTGGAAAATGCTAACTTCTTCATGAATTACAGGTTGAATAGCAAAGTCCTTGAATACACAAGCATATGGCTGTGGCAGGTGCTATACAGAAACGTATATAGTAGTTATAGTAGTTAATACTTCCTGCCCTGAAGGAGAAACAGTCTTGGGCAGAAATAATTTTCAGGTTTAATTGTTTCAAGAACAGAAATAAGTTAGCTGTGTGGTTTAAATCAATACAAAACAAATATCCTTTGTATTACATGCATATAGCAAAACAGAAACAAAACCAAAACAAAGCTGTATTATTTTCTATCGCGGAATCAGACACAAGGAGAACAGACTTCAGAACAACTCTCCCACTCAAGGGTTAGTATTTGACTGACATTAAATCCAAACTGTTATAGTGACCCAATACACACACACAAGCACCTTATTAAATCCAAACTGTTATAGTGACCCAATACACACACACACAAGCACCTTATCAAAATGATGTTTTAATGGAAAAATGTCATGTTACTTTTGACAATGCTTCCAACTTTTTTTGACAGTCTGAGGAGGAAAGCCAGGGCTGTGAGCACAAGAGCTAAGTGCTCTGGCACGGAGCCGTGTTCCAATACCTGATGTTTTCACTTTTAGAGATGGTAAACACAAAATATCTGCTATGAGGAAATGTGAGGGGCATGCAATGACTGAAAACAAGTAATGAGCCATACCTGAGTGATAATCTGGATTATAGGCTGCCCTTCTTGTAGAACATGTGAAAGCTCCGTCTAAAGGCCCCTGCCTGAAAGACAACATCTAAAAACAGAAGGTTGTTTTCTTAAATCATATTTTTGACAATTAAAGAGAAAAAGTTTACATTAAGAAAAACATCACTAAACAAAACTATGATAAACTTTGCAACTCAATATAATATGTATTTATCTGTAATATTATAGATAAGGTGCATTGGGCTGGAGAGATGACTTAGCAGTTAAAAGCACTGACTGCTCTGCCAGAGGTACTGAGTTCAATTCCCAGCAACCACATGGTAGCTGGCAACCATCTGTAGTGGGATCCCACAGCCTCTTTTGGTGTGTCTGAAGACAGCTATAGTGTACTCATATATAATATAAATAAATCTTAAAAAATAAAATAAATAAATAAGCTGCATACTAACAAGGAAAAAACAATGTGAGAAGTTACTTGGCTTTAAGGGGACAGCTGGAAAATAATGATGTGCTTTACAACGTAAAGGATGCCCAATGGATGGTCTATCTGCATTTACTCTATTCTATCAGACAATGAGTCATAAGAGGTTTTGGTTCTGTTTCTGAGTTCTTCTGTTTCAGAGTAATCCTGTGGGGAGTGCTGGTGCAGTCTTAGTCCAAGTGCAAGCTGTAAGCATCTCTGTGACACCGCATGACAGTGGGTGACGAGTGTCTGAACTGCTACAACAAATCCTCTCACTCAAACTACTAATGGTTTTCCTACTAAGTACTTTCTTTGCTTTAATTTAAAAACTTAATGTATTATTGCCCACCCATGGCACAAGGAGGTCAGAGGACAACTTGAAGGAGTTAGTTCTTTCTTTCCACCATGTGGGTCACAGCGATCAAACCAAGGCCATCATGTTTGGCAGAGTCTTTATCAGGTATAAGTCAGCAAGGGAAGCTTTTAACACATGGCTTTTGTTTCAGCAGCAGATGCTCAGATTCTGCATCATCCCCAGCTCTAAGCAATGCCGATACAGTGCTGCATTCTGAGCCTTTACCAATTATATCACAGGAAGCTCAGAGTGGCTGTACATTCACTCCTGTCCCCAAAGCTATGCTTAGTACTAACCTATGCTTAGTTTAAAAGAACAGAGATCTATCTGTATGTCAACAGTATAATATTCAGTGTGATAATGAAGACCTTTCTAATATTATTCTTGCTGGGCAGTGGCAACACATGTGTTTAATGTCAGCACTCAGGAGGCAGTGCCAGGTGGATCTCTGAATTCAAGGACAGTCTGGTCTATAGAGCTAGTTCTAGGACAGCCAGGGCTACATAGAGAAACCCTGACTTGAAAAGCAAAAAAATATATTCTTAATTCATATATCATGTGTCTTAGGGTTTTACTGCTGTGAACAGACATCATGACAAGGTAAGTCTTATGAAGGACAACATATATTTGGGGCTGGCTTAGAGGTTCAGAATTCAGTCTATTATCATCAAGGTGGGAACATCTAGGCAGGCATGGTTCAGGAAGAGCAGAGAGTTCTAGCTCTTGATCTGAAGGCTGCTAGCAGAATACTGACTTCCAAGCAGCTAGGATGAGGGTCTTAAAGCCCACACCCACAGTGACACACCTATTCCAACAGAGCCACACCTTCTATAGTGCCACTCCCTGGGCCGAGCAGATATAAACCACCACATTCCATTCCCTGGCCCCCATAGGCTTGATCAAACATATGAATCTATGGGGGCCATAACTAAGCATAGCATAATGCAAAATACATTTAGTCCAACTTCCAAAGTCTCCATAGTCTATAGCAATCTCAACAATGTTAAAAGTCCAAAGTTCAGGGTCTCTTCTGAGAGTTATCAATGACTTAACTTTAATCCCCAAAGCAAGACAGGAAACCAGCTGGGTGAACTCCAAGCTCTGCAACTCCATGTCTAGTGTCAAAGAGGTCCTTAGATCTCCACCTCCTTTTCCATCTTTGTTGACTGCAACAAACTTCTTTCTCCTGGGCTGGTTCCCCTTCCTGTTAACAGCTTTCCTCAGTAGATAACCCCACGGCTCTGGCACTTCAAATATCTTGGGGTCTCCAAGGCAAATTCTATGTTACAGCTTCTTGTTTCAATGTCTGGGATCACATATGATCTTCTGGGCTTCTCCAAAGGGTTGGCATGACTTCTTCTGCTCTGCCTTCTGTAGCACACTAGGCTCTGGTTAACTACACTCCACTGCCACTGCTGTTCTTGGTGTTGATCCTGTGGTACTGGCATCTCCAATACACTGGGGTCTTCCACTGCAACTAGGCTTCACCAATAGCTTCTCATAGGCTCTCTTCATGGTGCTAGGCCTCAACTCCTTTGTGTGACCCCTTCAGTCCTGGGCCATCAACTGCAACTGATGCTACGCTTTCACTAACGGCCTTCCATGGCCTCCCACAGTGCCAAGTCTCAGCTATTCTTCATGACCTCTTCATGCCTTCAAAACCAGTACCACTGGGTGACTCTTACACATTACCAAGTACTGCAGCATGAAGTGCAACCTTGGCTCTCTCTGGAACACAGCTTCCTTGGGCTTTCAGGAAACACTTCCCAAAAGATTTTGCCTCAGTGATGCTGGTCTCTAAATCACTAATTTCTTAGCTCCAGCTAACCAGCATCAATTGTACCAGTAATCCCTTCTATTCTGGACTCTAAAGCCAGAACCAGCCGAGTTCTGCTGCTTGCTGGGACTGGAACATGGCCCCTTGTTCTAGTACATTATCTCCAGCTTTCTGTTTTCCACCTCCTTCACTGCCTAAGCTTGCTGTCCTGGAACATGCTTCATAGACTGACTTTGAACTCTGAGATCTGCATGCCTGTCTCCTAAACACTGGGATTAAAGGTGTGGTCCAACAAGGCTAAATTTAAGTTTTTCTTCACCTAGAACTTGCTCTAGTTTAGGCTGGGCTTGAACTCAGAGATCTGCTTGCCTTTGCCTCCTGGGATTAAAGGCTTGTACTACCATGCCTGGACCTGAATTTATCTTGCCCCAAGGCCACTACTCCCTTAATTCAATTTAATCTTTGAAGGAAGAATTCAGCTCCATTCCACTTCCTGGTGTCTTTTTAATACTCAAACTATATATTTTGTATTTCCCTTTCTCAGCTTGCTACATTTGTTCAAAATGCTCTTCATCAGACTTAACCAAAGAACAAAGTCTCTATTAGGGTTTCTTGAGACTTCCTTTGTCAATACAATTAATCTGAGTAGCTTCACCTTAGCCTCAGGCAGATTCTTTGGACTATGGCAAAAAGCAGCCACATTCTTCACCAAAACATCACAAAAACAGTCTCTTGGCCACATAGTAAAGTTCTTCTCCACTGAAACCTCTTGGGCCAGCAGGCCTACACAGTTCAAATGACTCTGAGCACCACTGTCTTCCATATTCCTACTAGGTTGGCCCATTAAACCACACTTAAAGCATTCCATGGCTTTCCAAATCCAAAGTCCCCAAATCCACAGTCTTTCAAACAGAAGCATAATCAGGCCTATCACAGCAATACCCCAGTGCCTGGTACCAATTCCTGTCTTAGTTAGGGCTTTACTGCTGTGAACAGACAACTATGCCCAAGGTCAGTCTTATAGAGGACAACATATATTTGGGGCAGGTTCAGAGGTTCAGTCCATTATCATCAAGGCGGGAACATGGCAGCATCTAGGCAGGCGTGGTGCAGGAGGAGCTGAGAGTTCTACGTTTTCTTTTTTTTCTTTTGGTTTTTTTTTTTTTTTGTTTTTTGTTTTGTTTTGTTTTTTGGTTTATTTTTTGATTTTTTTCAAGACAGGGTTTCTCTGTGTAGTCTTGGCTGTTCTGGAACTCACTCTGTAGACCAGGCTGGCCTTGAACTCAGAAATCCACCTGCCTCTGCCTCCCAAGTGCTGGGATTAAAGGCGTGCACCATCACTGCCTGTTCTACGTTTTCATCTGAAGGCTGCTAGTGGACGACTGACTTCCAGGCAGCTAGGGTCTTAAAGCCTACACCCACAGTGACACACTGACTCCAACAGGGCCATACCTCCTAATGGTTCCACTGCCTGGGCCGAGCATAGACAAACCAGCACACCATGTTTTGCTTTAACTTTCTTAATTCAAGCAGAAATCCAACAGTAAAATTATTAATTGTAAAAATTTCACATTTGGAGTTTTAGTGTGGTATTCAAACTGTATCAGATGAGTATTTATAATAAGGAAAACAGTTACTTAAGGGACAAGAATGATTCTAACCTGCTGGTCAGAAATCGAAAGCTGGTCCTCTGGAAAGCTCGACTGTGGCAGTAGGTGGGTTCTGAAGGTGGGGCTGTGGTTCACTAAAGTCACCTCCCCAGAGTCCATCTTCACCCCGTCAGCTGTGTCATCTAGGGGAAGAGTCAGATTAGAGCAAGACACAGTTTTTCAACAACACTTTCCTATGAGACAAGATTTCCACATAAACAATTGTTCTCAAAAAGGAATTATACAGACATATAAAATTGCTCCTTCATAGCATGTGAAGACACTGCTCCATTTAGAATTGACTGAGACCATCTAACAAGCAGCTCAAAACCTATATAAGAATAAAAAACCAACCTGATTTATAGTTTGTTTTTAAAATAATAAAATTTCCCCCAAAGAGAACTTTAATATTTAATATATTTTTAAAAACGGATGTTGAGTAAAAAGGCATGCTCTGGAAGAGGCAGCTACGGGAAAAGCAAAGGTAGAATTCTGGTCATTTGACCCATGAGTTTGGAATTAGCATGGACAACATGGAAGCCTGTTACTTAAAGAAGGGAAAGAGAGGATTATACCACCATGCAGAAACACGGTTCACTTTGGTTTATTTTCTATCTTAACACAAAAAAAGGTGCTTTAAAGTTTCACCCAGGAGTTGGGGAGACGGCTCAGTGGGTAGGAGTGCTTGTTGTACGAGGTATGGAACCTCGGTCTGCATCCCTAGCACCCACATAAAAGACTGGACCTGGCTCTGCTTGCCTGTAACCCCAGCGTTGCGGGGTAGAAACAGGCAGATCCTGGGAGCTTGCTGACCAGACTGCTAACCTGGCAAAAACAGTAAGCTTCCAATTCAGTGGCAGTCCCTGTCTTAAAGAAATAAGGTAGACAGGATATTCAAAATCTTCTTTGGGAAGCCGGGTGGTGGTGGCGCACGCCTTTAATCCCAGCACTTGGGAGGCAGAGGCAGGCGGATTTCTGAGTTCGAGGCCAGCCTGGTCTACAGAGTGAGTTCCAGGACAGCCAGGGCTACACAGAGAAACCCTGTCTCAAAAAAACAAAAAAAAAAAAAAAAAAAAAAAGAACCACAGACGGCACAGTCTTCCTGTTTAGCCATACAATTCACTCCTAAACTGGCTGCTATTCCTGGCTCTACACTGCTCCTTTACAGATACAAAAAGACTGTGAATCAAACAGTGGGAAATGTTCCAATTGCAAAGTTTTATATCACTAGCTACAGAAACAAAATATTACCTTACTCAAATTATCGATCCTCCAGGAGGCAGTGCAACACAGTACTAAAGACCAGAGAGCTGAACTCTGCTGTGCAGAGTATATGACTCCAGCAGGTTTCCTAACCTGTATCTTACTTTCCTTGTTGGTACAATATTGTGGATTGTGTATATTTTGTTCATACTATTAGTTATTCTTATAAGATGTCTAAAACAATGAAATGAATATATATATAAAACATATATTATATTCAGTACTTAGAACAAATACATAATAAGCAAAACAAGTACTGCCAGTGTGCATTCCGTTTTTTTTTTTTTAAATACAATGAATAAGAAAATGATCTTAAATAATTTTGCAAATAAGGTATTAACCAAAGTAAAATAATACTGAGTATACAGAAATATTTCATTGGAACTAAGATCTTATAATATTATTTCTATGCACAAAGACACAAACAGAACAAATACTAGGCATGCATTCTTTCTCTCCACCTAACTGTGTAAAAGGATAGAGTGACTAATTTAGTCTTACCCATTTCAGGTCTTTTCACATCACTGACTTTAGTAAAGACACAAAATCCTATAAAAGAAGACACAAAACATAAATATTACACAGTGAAGCATCTAGTTCAAGCATTCTATAACAGGGACTTGCACAGAAGTGATATTTATGTCCTTACTGGGGGAAAATGGTGAAGGCTTCTGACTTGTTGAGAAAGAGTTAAAAAAATCAAACTGGCCTGAGGTACTGCCAAACACTGCTGCAAACTATACTGGACTCAATGGCAGCTACAGGTAACCCAGAGAATGACAGATCATCAAAGCAAGAATCAAGTAGAGTGAGCCAACCCCCAGGAGACAGAATCAAGTGTGTATCAATCACAGTGACTTCGATGAAATCACAGCTAGAAATCCTCCCCAATCCACCAAGTTTTCTATTACCTCATCCTAAATCATTTTTCTAAGCAAGTGACCCTAAGATTTCTCTTCCATAAACTTTATACAGTCGACAAACAAAATCCCACAAATTTATTAAGAATAAATCAAGGAACACTCTCAGTTGTACAAAACACTCCTCCACCCAACATTATCCAGCACCTGCTAGAAAAGGGCTGGAATACAGCTCCCTTGTATAGCATGTACAAAGTCCTTTATTCAATCAATCCTTAGTGCCAAAGCAAGCAACCAAACCCAATTAAACCTGCTTAAACAAAGGCTTTATCAATTTATCTGCATAGAAGTTCCCCTCGTGTAGGATATACTGTAGGATATACGTTCCAAGGCTTCCAGTACATGTCTGAAACTACCAGTGATGCTGAATTACACACAGATACACATTTCCTATACATACATGCATGCATATAAATATGTATATGTGTGTGTATATATATATATATATATGAAAGTCTAATTCATAAATTAGAACAAGAGATTAACAACAGTAGTAAAACAATGCCTTAGTTAGGGTCTTACTGCTGTGAACAGACACCATGACCAAGGCAACTCTTATAAGGACAACATTTAATTGGGGCTGGCTTACAGGTTCAGAGTTCAACCCGTTATCATTAAGGTGGGAGCCTGGCAGTATCCAGGCAGGCATGGTGTAGGAGGAGCTGAGAGTTCTAGCTCTTGATCTGAAGGCTGCTAGCAGAATACTGACTTCCAAGCAGCTAGGATGAGGATCTTAAAGCCCACACCCACAGTGACACACCTATTCCAACAGAGCCACACCTTCTATAGTG
>JANHMN010000012.1:5401913-5430121 GCA_030674055.1 Rhabdomys pumilio | reverse complement strand
ACACCTATTCCAACAGAGCCACACCTTCTATAGTGCCACTCCCTAGGCCGAGCAGATATAATCCACCACATTCCACTCCCTGGCCCCCATAGGCTTCATCAAACATATGAATCTATGGGGGCCATAACTAAGCATAGCATAATGCAAAATACATTTAGTCCAATTTCCAAAGTCCCCATAGTCTATAGCAATCTCAACAATGTTAAAAGTCCAAAGTTCAGGGTCTCTTCTGAGAGTTATCAATGACTTAACTTTAATCCCCAAAGCAAGACAGGATACCAGCTGGGTGAACTCCAAGCTCTGCAACTCCATGTCTAGTGTCAAAGAGGTCCTTAGATCTCTACCTCCTTTTCCATCTTTGTTGACTGCAACAAACTTCTTTCTCCTGGGCTGGTTCCCCTTCCTGTTAACAGCTTTCCTCAGTAGACAGTCCATGGCTCAGACATCTCGAACATCTTGTGGTCTCCAAGGCAACTTCAATGTTACAGCTTCCTGTTCCAATGAAGGCGATCTTCTTGAGCTCCTCCAAAGGGCTGGCACCACTTCTCCAGCTCTGTAGTACTCAGGTTGATCTACTCCAGTACCGATGCTTTTCTTGGTGATCATTCCATGGTACTGGCATCTCCAAAACACTGCTGTCTTCCGTTCTAACTCTCAACTCTTTTGCATGACCCTTTCAGTCCTGGGCAGTCAACTACAACTGAGGCTTCATCTGCACCAATGGTCTTTCATGGCCTCCCACAGTACCAAGCCTCAGCCTTCATGAGCCCTTCATGCCTCCAAAACCAAGATCACCTGGGTGACTCTTACACATTACCAAGTACAGCTGCAGCACGAGGTGCAACCTTGGCTATCTCTGGAACACAGCTTGTTTGTGTTCTCAGAAAACACTTCCCAGAAGATCTCACCTGAGTGATGCTGGTCTCTTCTTAGTCACCACTAATTTTTTAGCTCCAGCAAACCATCTAATTGTACCAGTAATCCCTTCTATTCTGGACTCTAAGGCCAGAGCTACATGGTCGAAGCTGCCGAGTTCTGCTGCTTGCAGGAGCTGGAACATGATGCCCCCCCCCTTGTTGGATTACATTATCACAGATTTCTGTTTTCCAGCTCCTTCCCTGTGTAAGCCTGGCTGTTCTGGAGCTTGCTCTGTAGGTTGACCTTGAACTCAGAGATCTGCATACCTGTCTCCTAGGATTAAAAAGTGTGTGCCTAGAATTTTTCATTTACTTCCTAAACAAACTTGATGGTAACTGAGAATGCAGCGAGTGGAGCTGCAGATATACTGAATTTCTCCAGAAAGGGTTGGAGTAGTTAAAACTCTAACTGTTCAGAACTACATAATCAGCAGAACCATGGATGTCCACTTTTATTGACCTCATCAAATCCACAGCCATTCTGAATCCTCAAAGTATTCAAGACTATGTGATGCCAACAGGCATTCTTAATGGTCACAAGAACAAGAGTGAGAAGGCAGGCTGCTCGAGTGAGCAGAGTAACCAGGCTTGCCAGGAAGGATCCCCAAAAGGTTTAAGCCTTAGATTTAGGGTCAAATACATTTCTAAGCTTGTAGCTAGAATTTCTCCAAGCTATTCTTACCCTTTCTTCCTTAATGGGGTAGAATTTTTTTTTTTAACTTCTTTATGTGTACAAGTATTTTGACCAAATGGGTGTCTGTGCACCATGTGCATCTGCCTAGTGCTTGTGAAGGTTAAAAAAGGGCTTCAGAGCCCCTGGAACTGAAGTTATGGATGCCTGTGAGCTACCATGTGAGTAAGGGAGTTGAACCTAGGTCTTCTGGACTAGCAGCCACAGCTTTTAACCACTGAGCTATTCCTCCCTGAGCATTAGGGTAGAATCCTTTAGGGTCCAGATTAAGGTGGGAAAAAAAATCCAATCAACCAAAGTCACTTTCTAACTGTGAGTAGTCCATTCTGCATACCTTTTTAAAAAGAAAAATGCCAATTAAAAACTCTAGTATCCACAACTTGGGAGATAGGAAAATTCCAAGTTTGAGGCCACTTGGATTATACAGCAAGAAACTCTCTCAGAAAGAAAAAAAAATCTGGTACCCAGAATAATCCCAGTTAATTTCTTTTTCATTTTAGAGACGTGGAAAGAGAAAACAAGCCAGAAATTCAATAATTCAAAATGTTAACTGACTTGCAAAAATCACACCGATGGGGGCAAAAGAAAGGACCCAAGAATCCCTCAGCAAGTGCACACTCAAACTTAGCACAGCTTCCCGTCCCTCAAACATTCACCTGGGCAACTGAAAAATAACCTTTCCAACTAGCTTTGAGTAATCTATCCTGGCTCATACATGTAAACAATCAAAGCTTCATGTTTATACCTTTGTACAAATACATCTTGCTTCTTTGGTGTGCTTCTAGTACCTTCTTTAGCAATTATGTTGAAAGAAGAGATTTTAAAAACAGCAAAATCAGGATTCTAAATGAGTCCCAAATAAGGAGCCTTCGATGTCATCAAACTCGAGCACGGATGACAGTTTTTATCTTTTTTAAAAAAAGATATATTTGCTGGGCAGTGGTGGAGCACGCCTTTAATCCCAGCACTTGGGAGGCAGAGGCAGGCGGATTTCTGAGTTCGAGGCCAGCCTGGTCTACCGAGTGAGTTCCAGGACAGCCAAGGCTATATAGAGAAACCCTGTCTCGAAAAACCAAAAAAAAAAAAAAAAAAAAAAAAAAAAGATATATTTATTTATTTTATGTAAGTACACTGTAGCTGCTGTCTTCAGATAGACCAGAAGAGGGCATCAGATCCCATTACACATGGTTGTGAGCCACCACATGGTTGCTGGGAATTGAACTCAAGATCTCTGGAACAGCAGACAGTGCCCTTAACCACTGAGCCAACTCTCTAGCCCGACAGTGTATCTTAAAATAATTTTTCTTGCTGGGTGATGATGGAGTCACACATCTTTAATCCCAGCATGTGGGAGGCAAAGGTGGATCTCTTATGAGTTTGAGGTCAGCCTGGTCTACAGAGTTTCAGGATAACCAAGGTTACACAGAGAAACTGTCTCAAAAAAAAATATATAAATATATACCTCATTCTAATAATTCATCCCAAGTACTCATTCATGTAATTTACAGAATGTAATTAAACAGCTACTCATTAATGTGAATCAAGTTAGCAGCTGAACACCAACTGAAAGGAAAAAATGGAGATGGAAATCGCCTGCCAACAGAATACAAAGTACTAAATCATTTGTAAGTCTGTATACCTTGGAAGAGATCACTGCAAAATTAATGTTTGCAACACTAATGAAGTTACTAGAAAATATAGCCCTGAATCCAGAACCAAGATGTGGAAGCAAGCATGTGAATAAGGCTACTCTGAGTTTTGGAAAACAATTACACCTATGACACAGTTTACACTTCCTCATCATCTGTTCAGGTCCCCACCATAGTATTTTCAGGTGTACTCTCTCCCCCAGTTAAATTAGCACCTTAAGCACCTTAGTATTCTACACCTTAAAACAGCAGCTAACTTCCTACACACACACACTAAGTATGGGGTTCTGGGATAGAAATACAAGGAAGCTCTGACCTTTGCCCTTTAGAAATTTTCAGGCTAGGCGAAGAAGCCAGATCTAGTCACACAGACAGCCAAACTAGTATGACTGGTAGGGAAAGAGAAGTCAGTGGAAGAAAAAAATTACATCACCTTAGCCACAAGTGGTAGAACCTGTTTGTATACTCATCCACTCCTTCTCCAGACTTAATTCATTAGATGAATGATAGGCTACCCACTTTTGCAGGCTGGATAATTAACTGAAATCAGGGAATGAAGCTCCTTAAAAGGGACTGGGGGACAGGTGGTCGAACTGGAAGGTTCAGGTTATTATTGCAGGTCACTATAACCTCAAAGGCAGTAATCCACATTTCAGCAAGAGTCCTGAATACAGCAGGGCGGTGGTGGCGCACGCCTTTAATCCCAGCACTTGGGAGGCAGAGGCAGGCGGATTTCTGAGTTCAAGGCCAGCCTGGTCTACAGAGGGAGTTCCAGGACAGCCAGGGCTATACAGAGAAACCCTGTCTCGAAAAAACAAAAAACAACAACAACAAAAAAAAGAGTCCTGAATACAAATGATCTTTACGAAGAATACTTCATCCAGAATTTCCTATTACAATGAAAACCCTACATCAAATAGTTGATAGACTATAAAAGGACGATACAAATTTTTACAAGAATCACCACCACTCCAAATACAATAAGTATGTCACATGAACTAAGAAATTTTAACAAGTGTGACTTAAAAGTGATAAAGAAGCAAGTTATTGCCAACAAGATAACAGAAAAACTGTAGAGGTACTGATAAAACAGAAATCACCAAGCTCAAGACAAGGGAAACCCAGCACATAGCCAGAGAGATCACGTTAGGGTATACGAAGAAAAAGTTTAAGGCAATTACCAAGAGGCGATGAGCCAGGTAAGAAAACTGTGGCAGTTAAGGGGGTTTTCATAACCTGTGCAGAAGGGTCCAGACGTTTCTCTCTGGTGGTGGCTCTAGCGATATCACATCCCAGGGAAATACCACAGGATAAAAGAGTTGGAGAATTGTTTGCGTGGGACACAGTAGTCGAGAAGTAGCATTCAGGTTTCAAAGAAGAAGACAGGTGATGCAGGTGGGAGCGAAAGCTGAACTTCCTCGTTGAAAACAGCTCTCCCTCCGGAGAACCCTGCTCTGGCGGGAAACTCCCGGAATCCCAACCGGCCTTTTCTCTTTGGAAAAGTAGAGTTGGACGCACAGAAGGCCCTGCTGTGACCGCAGGGAGATGGCCTTTCCGGGGGTCAGGAGACAGAGGCCTGAAAGGGCGGCCTCAGTAAACCCAACTACCAGACCCGGGCCAGACAGCAGCCACCGGACAGCAGGGGGGAATGGAGGTGGTCCCAAGGGGCGGGGTGGAAGAAAGGGCACGGTCCCCACCGCGGTCCTCTCTTCCGCTCAGCCCAGCGGAGGCCAACGGGCCCGGTCCGACACAGCCTCCCGGCCCAGTCTCCCTCCATCCTCACCCCTCCCCCAGTTTCCCGCCGCCACTCACCGAACCGGAACCGGCTGCTAGGCAAAAGGGTTTCCGGCCGGGCGCGGACCGCAAAGCCCGGGAACCTCCGGGAACCGGAACCGTCTTTACAGTACCGGAAGACCGTTTGGCGGGCGCGGAGGAGGAAAAGGGGTGGGGCAAGAGGTCAGAGAGCGAGCTACGGGCTCGTGGAACGCCTGCGCGAGTTGGCGAGGCCTGAGAAGCGGAGGGAGCGTTTGACTCTCGTCTCAATCTCCCTGTCAGACTGGGTTTTTCTCTTCGTCGCACTTGGAGTACTGTTAGTGCGCCCGCCGTCCTTTCGTTTTTTCTGTCCCTCGGCTCCTTGACCCGCTGTCTTCTGGTTCCGTTCGTTGACTGGTTTTTGGCTTACACGCAGGTTTCCATGGCAGCTGTTCGCCGTGGCCCTAGATGTTTGGAAACTTGCGCCTTCCCTGACAAATGAGGATTTGAGATTTAAATTGATTTCTAGCTGTATCTTCTGAAAATTAGTGTGCATCTTGTCCTGCTTGGTTGATCACAGGAAGTGGGGTTAGGAGAAAGAGCAGAGACTAAGAAAAACTTTGGGAAACTCTAACAACATGCGGGACCTTATATAATTAGAATAATTTAAAACTGTGATCTCTAATGGGGTTCATCGGAGGTCTTAAACATGTAGTCAATGCCAGACTTTTTAAGACAGAATAATGGAGGGAAAATTAGCTTGCTCATTCAAATTATTTACTGTGCTTTTTAATTTAGTATGCCTCTAGCCCGGACCCTATTTAGAAGCTTTGGAAAAGTGCGTCAGAATAGCATTCTAGATCCAGTTGACTGCCTGTCTTAATTCAGTCTTGAAGTAGGGAAAGCCTCTGGAATCTACCAGCCTTTTCCATACTCTAAGCATAAGGAGGTAAACTCCTTTGTTCAGGGGATCCTGACTTTGATATGTACATAAAAGATTATTCATATCATAACCTTATATGTTGATATTTTTATATGACCAAGTCCTAAAACCCAGTATACCTAGACCATGTCGACCTTTGACGCTTTAAATAGTCTATGGATCTATTTATTTGGATTAAACTCTTATTTATTTCTAGGAAATAGCCATGAATAAAGACGAATTTCACTTGAGATTTTTCATGTGCGTGTTTGAGTCTCGACGAGTAGTCAGGACTACTCAGAGAACAGGTACCATTGATTATGTTATACTGGCAAGGGATGAGTTCTCTCAGAGTTATACAGGATGAAAGCTTCTGGCATAATTACAGACTTAGGGATCAACAGACTTGCTTATATTCCTAGTTGGAAAAATATTTGTCACCATGTTGTGTGTTTTCTTTGTACAAGTATAAGGGAGATGCTATCCTTGTCCCAGACAAATAAGTAAGACTTGGGAGCTGAGAACAAGAAATATGGAACATAGGATCGGTGTTGATTTCTATTTAATTTACAGATTATTTTAATCTACCTGGGCTCATTTGTGGGAGTCCTGGTTGTTACTCAGTGGGCACCCCCAAACATGTAAGTCAGGACCTAAAGAAAACTTCTCTCTACTCTTTTCTAACTGGTAGTGATGTGTTCTGCTTTGCCTATGTTATTACTAGAGGAATAGAATCTTTTGGAGTTAGTAAACTGTTATTGAGAACAACCATTGCTTTTCATCTTCTTCACTGTATTTATTCTAAAGAAGTTTTGAATAGCTAAGCCTCTTAGGGAAAGTAAAAGGGTAAGGAGCACCCCCTCCTTGGTTCCCACTCTGAGGGTGACCTAGTTATTGTCTCGCTTCCCAGCGGGGGAAGCTTCAACTTCCAGCGTGATCACACCGAAGCTACAGTCAGAGGCAGATTCCTTGGAGAAACTAGAAAGTTTGGATGATGCAGACATCGAGGGACATATTCTTGAAACTGAAACTGGTGAGGCATGTGAGTAAATAGTGGGGATCGGCGGGGAAAGAAACGTCAAAGAGCAAAAGGTTTGTTCACAGCATTCTAATCATTCTGATCAAGGTTTACACATGAGACACAAGGGAGAAAATGTGTATGGGGAAAGGGAGGGAGAGGGAGAGGGGGGGGCTGTAGGGGGAAGAATAGTTCTTTTTGTGACCAATACTTAATTCCATTTACTCAATATTTATATATATATTTTTTGTTGCTGTAACAAAATACCCAACGCAGAGTAATGTATAGAATGAAATTTTATTCACAGTTTAGGAAACTGGAAGCCCAAGAATAGGCAGCTCCTTTTGTTTGGCCTCTGCTTAGGAGTCCCTTGGTTGAGCCACATAACAGCAAGAATATAAGCAAGAAGGAGGGATCACATGGTGAAACAGCAAGCCAGATGTCAGGGAGGAGCCAGTCTATTTCACAACAGCCTTCTTTAACAACATCTAACTGGGGTCCACAGGACCTCATTAACCCCTGCGTAGGCCGTTACCTCCCACCAGACCCCACACTCAAGGTCTCACCTGTTCCCAACATTGCTGTCCTGAATGCCATGCTTTCAACACAAGAAATTTTGAGAGATACACTCACATGGTTTCTAAGCCATAGCCATGCTAACTCACTTGCCTCCCTCGTTACTCTAAGCTATTTTAGTCTGGCTTCTGTATTGTTAGTAAACCTTATATAGAAAAATGCAAAACTCCCACCAATGGATTAAATTAAGGTATTATTATATTACAAGATTATTCTAAAGACTAGAAAATTTACCCTGGGAAAAATTTAATAGCAGGTTCCTCTTGTATAATTTAATAATGATTCAACTCACCAATACTTTAAATTAAACCTTAGAAACACATCTGTATGTCTCTTCTCAACTTAAATGCATCTGTGTTAGAGCCAGTTAATTGACAATACTTCTATAGTTTCCACTGTGTGCCAGTGACATATTAGAAATAATATATTTTAAGTCATGTTGTGTTTTATAATTTGGTGAGAGACAAAATACTCTCACCAAATAGCTTAAGGGAAGAAAGGTTAATTCTACTCACAGCTTCAGGCATCTCAGTCCGTTCTGCTGGGGAGCCTGGGTGGAGAGAGCAGCTCGATCCTGAAGGTTGAGAGGGAAGCCTATGCTTCTGAACTCCCTCTGGCTCTCCCACCTCTTACTCTATTCTGGATTCCAGCCCATTTGATAGTGCCAGCAACACACAGGACAAGCTTCCTCTTCTTAGTTAACACTCTCTGCAGGTTCCCTCATAGACATATGCAGAGGTTTTACCAATTGCCTGTTTATATACCTGTAGGGATGATATTTAGAAAACGGTGCCTGGTCCAGCTTGTTCCTGGGCAGCCACCATGTTCCTGCTGCTCCTCGGCTCTGACTGGGGCTCCGGCTAGCTAGATGAGCAGGTCCTGGCACCCATGAGACGCCAGCATGGGGGATGGCTCTGCCAGTCCACCACACTGCATCCACAAAGCTCAGCTGAACCCCAGACAATATCTGCCATCCTCACAGTATGGTAGAAATGAGACTCTTAAAGCTTAATGATTATCTAAAGGATTTATATATTTAGAAATGCTCAATCAACAAGATGCCTACACAATTAGAGTTGTTACCCAATATCTAACCTTTTGATAGAAGTCGCTACCCAGGACAGCTTTCAACACATATGTGGTTTTCCATGGCTGCTAGCCTCCTGCTTCTCCTCCTCTTCCTCTTTCTCTCTCCTCCCTTTCCTCTCTCTCCCAAGCTCTACCTCCTCTTCTCCTGCCTAATCACTGAGCTCCGCTGTGAATACAATGTAGCAGAGTAAGTATCCTGCTACATATACTCAATCCAATCAACCTGCCAATCAAACGCCTTTAAATTGTATTTTCAAATTAGAATGCAAAATAATGCATTTCATCATGACAGTTTTGCTCATCAAGACTGACTCCTACAGTATATGTATATATGTATGTGTAAGTTTGTAGACAGATAGATATACATATGACATCATTATGTTAATAGTTCAACTTCCATGTATTTCCTGAAGGAATTCAGAGCTAAAAAATTTTCCTTGGGAAGTTCGAAATTGGGGTCTAGAGAGATGGCTCATCAGTTAAGAGCACTGGCTGCTTTTCCAAAGGATCCAGTTTGATTCCCAGCATCCACAGTCCACATATTAGCTCACAACAGTCTGTAATTGCAGTCATCTAGAGATCTTGCGCCCTCTCCTGGCCTCTATGTGCAGTGCATTCACATGATGCACACATACGCATATCTGGTGCAGAGTTAGCAGCTGGCAGGCTGTTCTACCATTGAGTATGTTCAGGTCGTCTCCTAGTTGCCCTTGTCTTTGCCGTTTCCCCTTCTCATTGCTCTATACCTTGTACTCACCTCAGACTCCCTTTGCCCTGATGAACCTGCTTCTGTGGTCTGTACTCTCCATTATCCCAGGGACAGAATTATGATATTCAGCATCTGCGTTTGAACCTCAAGGCCTCGAGTAAGAGCCACTCCTAATCTTTTCAGCTTTCCTCCAAGAGAAAGGAAATCAAGGATCTTCCAGCCTCAGCAGGGCTGCCACACTTTCTTTCATGATTGCTGCCATCTTCCATTTTATTCTTTCTTCTGTAGTTATCTATCTATCTATTATCCATCTATTTTATTTATTTTTCTCTTCCTACCAAGAAAGTTTGTTGACATTACAATTTATAACAGTAGCAGAAGTACAGTTATGAAGTAGCAGCAAAAATTATTTTATGGTTGGCGGTGAGCACAACACGAGGAGCTGTATTAAAGGGTCGCACAGGATTCAGCATTGGAAACAGAAGTAAACAAAACATGCATCTCCTTCATGAAGTTTTAGTCTTGTGGCAAAGCAGTTATCAAACAAGGTTATAAAATAGAATAGTGTGAGTCCAGGGAAGGAAAACAACACACAAACAGCATGTAAGACAGGGCACTAAACTCTGGAAGGATAGAGGGGGACTGCATTAGCCAGGCAGTGGAGAAATAAGGTTACATTCTGGTTTTCCTTTCCAGCCCTGTGCCCAGACTGACGACTCTGACTTGTTAGCTATTATTAAATGCCTAGGCCACCAGCTTTGGCTCATTCCCTGAGTAGCTAGTAACTTCTTTAACTCATTCAAAGTATTCTATGTCTACCACTTGGTAGTTAACTCTCTTCAGTCCTGGCCTGCTTCTTTCTTGTCTCCTCAGCAGCTCCCTGAGGTCATTCATCTGCTAGTTTACATCTGTCTGTAGTCTCCTCTCAGGTCTCTCGGCTCTCTCTCTTATGCGCTCACTATTTCCCAGAATCCCCTTTCTTCCTGTCAGTTTCCCACCTCCTATTTCCTGCCTCGGCTCATTGGCCATCGGCTTTTTTATTGACAAATGATGCTTATAAGAGATTCTACAAGGCAGAGCAGAGAGAATCATTTTCCAGAAAGAACAGGTGGCTCTGATCTGGGAGGAGATTGGCTCATTGGAAAGGTAGTGTGACCCAGCAAGACCCACCTGAGTGCTGGGGAGACTGCTCAAAGGTGTTATGAGAACAAGACCACGCAGTACTGTCTCAACTCTGAAAGTAGTTCTTCATTACGGGAAATCAACAGTGACAGGATCATATTAAAAACAAGAACAAAACCCAAAACATCTAATCACAATTATTTCCTTCACAGATACAAGGTTGGTGCAGTGTTTTATGATAGATATCAAATCCAGGACATTGGGCATGCGAGGCCAGCTCTTCCACTGATCTGCATCCCCGGCTCTCAGATTTGCTTTTTGTTTGTTTGTTTTTGTTTTTTTCGAGACAGGGTTTCTCTGTGTAGCCCTGGCTGTCCTGGAGCTCACTCTGTAGACCAGGCTGGCCTCAAACTCAGAAATCTGCCAGCCTCTGCCTCCCAAATGCTGGGATTAAAGGCGTGCACCACCACCGCCCGCACAGACTTGCTTTTTAAAATGATCTTTCAATCTCTTGGGTAGAAGATAGGTTAGAACAGTGGTTTTCAACCTGTGGATATCGGCCCCTTTAGGGGGTAGGGGTCAAAGGGCTTTTTACGGAGGTCACATCAGATATTTACATTACGATTCATAACAGTAGCAAAAGTACAGTTGTAAAGTAGCATTAAAAATAATGTATGGTTGGGGGTCAGCACAACATGAGGGACTGTATTAAGGGGTCACAGCATTAGGAAGGTTGAGAAGCACTGGTTTAGAGGGAAGCAAAGGTAGGGTCATTGTCTCAGGTGCTGCGCTGCCTTGCTTTGCTCTTTGCATACAGGGTATCAAGGAGAAGTGATGTCCTCAAATGATATAAGGGAAGCCAGGGCCACGAACACAGAAATGTGCACCAACCCTGGCTTACGATCCTGCTGCTGCCTCTGCATTTCTGAAGAGAAAACAGTCAGAGACACTCGTCCCAGTGTGTGCCAGTCCTTGTTCCATGTTCAGTTGCATACGGAGGAGCTGCACTCCAGTCTCCCAGTATGTGTTGGCTTCACACTCGGTAGAGGAGCAGCCACAGCTGCTGTTTTCTCTAGCTCTTTGCCCATCGGTGTACACGATGATGAGGCCGGTGTGTGTGTGTGTGTGTGTGTGTGTGTGTGTGTGTGTGTGTTTCTGAAATGCAGAAAGTCAGCCACCCACAGAAGTGGGTCACATAGACCTCTCTTCCTGCCCTTAAATCCTGCTCCCCAAGCTTTTGTAAAGAATGGCAGTTAATATTCCAAAATAACCAGAGTGCTGCTAAATATGCCACAGTGCAGAGGAGTCCCCACAACAAAGAGTCACAGACCCGGAAGTGTCAGCCTCGATAAGACTGATAATGATCTCAGTCTCCTGGTTCTTTCCTACAGTGTTGAGATGGTTATGAGCACTCACACGAGGAGACATTTCTTTATACATGTTTCAAAGGTGATGCAGTTCTTTCGGCAGGTGTGAGTGACACTGTCGCTCCTTCCTGTGTGAGAGAATGTCACCACAGTTCTCTCACTCACCCACGTGACAATTCTCACCGGAAGAGAAATACAAAGAACACAAGAGTGCAGTTTTCAAAGTTTCATCATAAAAACTGCCCCCAGCTCATGAATGTGTAGTCTTTATTCTTAAGATGGTGCTTCTGTAAATAACAAGCGATCTTCATCATCAAAGAATACATAGCACTTCTCTTATAGCTTGACTCTTGTTGTATCTCCATTTCCTTCTGGATAACTTACTTCCCCAGTGGGTATCGAGCATTGTGTGATGTACTGTGTGACACCTGGTAAATAATTCAAACACATGGTGATGTCTTTTTTGTTTTGTTTTGAGACAGGGTCTCACTACATAGTCTTGACTATGTAGACCAGGCTGGCCTTGAACTCATAGCAATCCACCTGCCTCTGCCTCCCAAATGCTCAGATGAAAGGCATGTACATGCCTAGCCTTGTATGTCTTCTTTATTATACAAATCTTGTGGTTTATTTGTGGCCTCATAAAGTCTCATACAGGCTCCTTCCAATTATGGTCTACTTGCCATAACAAAGGCAGGTACCACTGAGAGCACTTTGTGGATCCCCTCCGTGCTGCCTTCTTTGTCCTCACTGTTCTGACCTTGCAAGAAGAGTTCAGTGACTGTTGTTAAAAGCTCCATCTTGTGACCGTGAAAATGAGTTTACACTCCACAGAGGGCACTGCAGAGGCATCACCGTTAATCTGGCTTCCCCTGTGGCCTTTTTGTGCATGTAGGTATGACCCCTACATTATTTGTTTGTTTGTCTAATCAATCTTTGGACTTCCTATTACATGAGAGGAAAAGTGATTATTTGTTTAGGTGGCAAGAAACACAAAACCAAAAGCCAAGATAGTCGAATGTGGGACAGAGCTACCTCCAGGACAAAAGATTCTGGGCAGCTTTGTGGGCCAGGCTCTGGTCCAGCAGACCCAACTGCCCACTTCATGTATAAATCCTCCCCTGTGCCTAGGGACTTCACTGGTAAGCAGCTGGTCTCGGTAGCCACCGACTCTCATGATGGCTCATTTGTTGCAGGGTATTTGATCACACTGTGAACCCTGAGGTTGTGATATTTAGTGAAAAATTCAGTTTCTAGTGGTGTGGCTCAGTTCTCAGCACACACCTTTAATCCCTCTGTCTGGAATACAAAGGTGACCTTAGTACGTACCTTTAATCCCAAACATTGAGCATAAAGTTAGTTTGTAGAAGGAAGCACCCATGTTTGAAAGTTATGTCTGAGTGGCAGACAAGGAGGAATCAGAGAGAGACTTGACAGAACAGGATATGCCCAACTCTCATGAGAAGAGAGAAGAAAGGGAAGCCGTGCAGAGAGGAAGAAGCAGACAGGTTTACTGGTAGAGTTTACAGACTAGTGGAGAAGAGGGAAGAAGCAATTTTAGAGAGACAGTTGTACAGAGACAGGTTGCAGAGAGAGAGAGAGAGAACAAGCTAGACACGGGTGAAGACAGAAGGAGCCAAAGAATGAGAAGGAGAAGATTAGAACATATTGCCAGAGTTAGTGTGAGGCCAAGCAGAGCAATTCAGGAGAGGCAGAGAGAGAGGCCAGGTTGAATCAGTTTGAAGAGCTGTGTGTTCAACTCAACAGCTGAGTTGAACCAGCCACTCAGTTCAGAAAGAACAAGAAGGATGAGCTTATTCAGCAATAAGTCTCATAGGCTGAAAACATCCTAGGCCCATATTAGACTGTATGGAGGCCAGATGTTTCCAGGACTCGGCCCTAGTTAGCAGACGGAAACAGTAATCCTGGGAGATGACGATGACCTCAGGTGAACGTTTACACTTATTACTGAGTCAAAAATGGGCGAGCATTCAGTGATGCTCTTCTCATGGCCTTCTGTGCTACAGCTTCTCTGTAGAAAACCTTGCCACCGTGCTCTTCTCTCATCTGACCCCAGCATTACTCATGCACACTACTGCTTTGCTGGGCTTTGGACAGCACATTCACACACAGGTGGTCTGAATACACCAAGATGCCAAGTTTTGCAAACATCATGAGCGCAGTCAGTGTGTAGAGTATTAATACTGCCTATGGCTCACCTCCCCTTTAAGAAAGTACCTTTTCTTTCTTAAAGAAAAACACTAGAAACAAGAGCTTCCATTTATATGTCATTATAAGAACCTAAAAATCTAGACTCCTGTCGAAAATAAATGGGAATTCTGGTTCTACGAAGATTGCCATAATCTCAACAAGTCAAGATTTAACATTCCACAATCAATTTCACAGAACTTGAATTTTCACAGAGCTCAACCTCTAAGGGTAGATCGTAGTTAGGATTGCTATTGCTGTGGTAAAACACCACGGTCAAGAGCCACTTGAGGAGGAAAGGATTTATTTCATCTTACACTTCCCAATCACAGTCCATCATGAGAGGAAGTCAGGGCAAGAACTCAGGCAGGAATTGAAACAGAAACTGGAGGAGTGATGCCTTCTAGCTTGTTCTCCATAGTTTTCTCAGCTTGCCTTCGTATACCATACAGAACCACCTGATTGGCACTATCTATAGTGGGACTGGCCCTTGCCACATCAGTCACTAAATAAGAAAATGCCCCACAGGCTTGCCTAAGCCTATCTTATAAGAATTATTTCTCAAATGTGGTACCCTTTTCTCAAATGACCCTAGTTTGTAAGGGATCTTTATCTTGTTTCATTTTAAGACAGGATTTCTGTGTGTAGCTGTGGCTATCATGGAACTCACTCTCAGCCTCACAGAAATCCCCCTACCTCTGCCTCCCAAGTGCTAGGACTAAAGGCTTGTGCCACCACCACTGCTTGTCAATGACTCTAGTCTGGGAATAGTTGAAGATCACTGGGTGCCACAAGGAATACTGCATGCTCTTCTTCCAGGCACGGGTGCAAAGATACCAGCAGTTGTGTGGGTAGGCCCTTCTTTCATTGTTTAGTGGAGATGATCCTTTATATAAACAAAAGCATGCATTGCACTGTATTTTGATCACCGGCACAGCAAACGTACAATGACTGTCACAGGCTACCATAACAAAACAACTCCATCATTTAATATGTTCTGGTTGGAGCTATAAGTATTCACCCTTGCATGTTTTTATTTACCTATCCACACCACCGGTGAGAACACAAGCCAGGTAAGTTAGAGCATCTCAGCTTCTTGGTGTGCATGCTCTGTCCTTAAGTTACCAGAGAATTTTCTAAGCATCTTACACCTAATCTCCCAGAAGGTCTTCTCTTGATTTTTTTTAACTCTGCTCTCTACTTGTTCATGATAAGTAGCTAGGTGAATCCTGCAGAGCTCTGAGAAGCTTAGCAGGATCTTCTGATTGTCTTCCTGCACACTGAGGATCAACATAAAGAACAGCCTTTGAGGGGGTAGGGCCAGAGGAAATGGCTCAGAGAAGAAATCACTTGCCACGGATATGTGAGCCAGAGTTCAGTTCCCCGGCAAACATGTCAAGCTGGGTAATCCCAGAGTCTGATAGGAGGAGACTGGATGCCTAAGGCAAGCAGGCTAGCAAGATTGGCTGAATTAGCAAACTGGGTACAGCGAGAGACCCTTCCTCAATAAATAAAGTAGAAAGCAATCGAGGAAGATATCTGATGTCAACCTCTGACCTCTACATGTACATGCACACATGGATACCTGTACACACATGAATACCTGTATGTGAACATACAGCCATCCTACACACATGTAAAAGACAAAAAGAATAGGCCTTTTATTTCTGGGTACTGGGGTATGGAATAAGTACTATATCAGTCATTTGTCCATTCCTTGTACAAGTTATCTTCCTCTGGATGCTAAAGACTGGAAGTCCACTGTCTGACACTGGAAGGCAGAGAGATGGTGAACTCTACCCTCATGACCTGGAGCATCTCCCCTGACCCCCTTTCTCCCTGCTAGGATCTGCCACTCTAAGGCCTAAGTTAGAATTTTCATTTTCAGAAGCTGAAGAAATCTGGAGTATATTTTGGCCCAAACCCAGTCTTGAGCAGTACCATGCCTGGTTCTTGTACTTCAGTCACCGAACCAGACCAATTCCCTAGGCTCGTCTCCAGTGCAAACCAAGGTTTCAGCTTTCTTTTTGGAAGAAGAGTACAGCACATACTTTTATAGCTACATTAAAACCTTCCAGCAGTGAAAGTGGTCTTAATTTCATTTCCTCGGGAATTTGTGGCACCATGTCACTTTCTGCATCCTTTTCTGATCCATCTTGTTAGTCTGCTGACACTTCCTTGGTGCAGTCTGGCTTGTATATTTAGATGCCTCCCTTAGTCACCACAGTTTAGCCATCCTCCCTACTGCTCGGCTTTCAGGAATGCTTCTCAACACCAGTTAGATGGAGGCTGAGCATACACCATATTTTCTAGAACTACTTAGATCCAAGCATTTTCCCCATCGCCAGTCCACCATCAATTTATGAATTCGAACTTTGAGTCCCTAAGTAAACGGACCACAGCTGACTAAAATTCTTTTTCCAAGTTGTTAACATTCTTGGAAGAAATCATTCTGAATGTAAAAGTTGTCTGATGAGAAAAAAATTTAGAAAAAGAAAAACGTTCAGCTTGGGAGTTTAAAAGGCAGGAAAAGCTGTTTGTAATGAGCTGTCCCTGTGTGATTGTCTCTGTCTCTCTAAGCTGAGATATTTGTATCCATTGGTGCCTTTCCCCCTAAGCAGCATGGAATGGATATATCAAATATTTACTATCCTGGTCTTTTTTTCACTTTATTTACTTTCAACTAATATGCTTATGTCATAAGAATTCGATAAATTACAAGCATTACAGGGTTACTGATTTATTCAGTTATATTCCAGGTCTAATAAAATAAATTAGATGCCAAAGAGAACAAATTCTTTTTAAAAATTGTACAAAATAGAGTTCTTTCTACCCTGCTCATTTTCCTCTGTTTTTAGCAGCTTGCATGGATACAGCACAGCATATTTGTTGCAATTGGTGAACCAATATTGATACACTGTTATTAACTCAAGTCTGCAGTTCACATTAGGTAGTTCTACAAGTGTTAACAAATCCATAATGCCATACATATGCCCACCATTACAACATTACTGAAGAGTTTTGCCACTGTAGCCTGTAGTTCCCACTACCCGGCTTTAGCCCAGGTTCCCTCGGATCTGAGGATGAAAGACACACACACACAAGCTTATTTTTAATATTCTTTTAGCCCAATGGCTGGGCTCTTCTAAGTCTTCTTCAGCCATCGCGCCCTTCTTTTCACACCCAGCTCAGCACCCCAAATCTGCCCTTAGCTTAATTTTGTTTTTAATATCCTTCCTGCTACCCTAGGCCCAGTTGGGGAAGCAGTCAATGGCCTCTCTGTCCAGGATCTCACATGGCTGATGGCTCTGTCTCCCTCTGAAGCACGGTGAATTCTCTCTCCTCCCGTCTGCTAGCCAGCCCAGTGTTCGCAAGCAGATTCCCAATCAAAACATCAGAGCTACCCCTACACACCTTTAAAATCCTGTGTCTATGCTCTACATACATTCCTCTTCTCTCTATTTCAAACCCTAAGTAACCACTGATCTTCATAGCTTTGCCTTTTCTAGAATGCCAGAAAACTGGAATCTTATATATCTAGCAGGTAGCATTTTCAGTCTGCCCGATTTGCTGAGAAAGGTGAATTTAGGCTTCCACCGTGTCTGTTCATGACTTTATCATTAATTTTCTTTACTGTTGAATAGTGCTTTGTCATATCAATATACCATGCTTTCTTTACCTATTTACCTCCAGAGATGTCTTGGTTGCTTCTATCTTGGGGCAAGAGTGAATAAAGCGGTTGTACATATGAATGAAAGCATAGTGTAACTCGTTTAAGTAAAAGAGTTATGTGATCGCCTTGTCTGTGGCAACGCCACGATTACCTTGGCAGTAAACTGCTAAGTTGCCTTTAATGGGCATTCTGCCAACAATGAATGATGTTCACTAAGGTTCAGGGTGGCCTTGCAGTCTCACCATATTTAATATTATTGTCTCTTCCTATTTGAGCCATCTGATAGGCAGGTAAGAGTCTCTCAGCACCCTGGTGCTAAACAAATGAGTGTTTTCCCACACGCTTATTTGCTGCCTGTATGTTTTCTTTGATGAAATGTCTGTCCAGATCCTTTGCTCATTTTTTTTTTTTTTTTTTTTTTTTTTTTTTTTTTTTTTTTTTGGTTTTTCGAGACAGGGTTTCTCTTTGTGGCCCGGGCTGTCCTGGAACTCACTCTGTAGACCAGGCTGGCCTCGAACTCAGAAATCTGCCTGCCCCTGCCTCCCAAGTGCTGGGACCTTTGCTCATTCTTAAAATTGGGTTATTGTCTTTTTTACTATTGAGCCATTAGAGTGTTGTATTCATGGATAAAGTTTATTATTTTTAAAATTAGTTCTGTGAGAGGTTTGAGTCCCCTCTGGTGTGTCCATACTCTCTGTGGTCAGATTCATCCTCTTCCCCTTGCTTTTCCCAGTATCTACCTTTGCCCAGCCCCCTCTCCATGCTGGTACTTGGTCTGGTCTTGGCTTGCACAGGCTTTGTAAATGTTGCCTATAATTGCCGTGGATTCACATCTGCAGTTGCCCTGATGTGCCCAGAAGATAACTTTCCTTGTAGCCACCACTGCTTCTGGCCCTTATGTTCTTTCTGACCCTTCATTGGAAATGATTCCTGGGCAGGGTTTCTCTGTGTAGCTCTGGCTGTCCTGGAACTCACTCGGTAGACCAGGCTGGCCTCGAACTCAGAAATCCGCCTGCCTCTGCCTCCCAAGTGCTGGGATTAAAGGCGTGCGCCACCACCGCCCGGCAGGTGAGATCTCTTAATGGTTGCACTTTGTCCAGCTGTGGTCGCTGTGTTAGTTACCACCTACTACAAATAGAAACTCTCAGATGAGGGTTAAGAGACCCTCAAGGTAGGTGTGTGGGGAAAGCGATACAGAAAGGCAGACACAGGGTGGGTTACTAAGCAGGTCTGAGGGCTCTTTCTTCTACGTTCCAGTCCTTTATGGGATACATAATTTGCAAATACTGCCTTCGGTTTTATAGGTTGCCTTTTTTTTTTTAAACTTCTCGAAGGTATCATTTTTTTATTGCCTGTTCACTTGCATTCTCATCGTTGGCAGCCGGAACGTACACGGCGGAGGCAAAGCTAGCAAGAGAAAGAAATAACAGTAGAGGGATCCGATGGTCCTGAGAAACAGGAGTGGAGTTAACGGGGCAGCACTCAAGCAAAGACAAAGGGTGAGGTAGCAGGGCAGAGGGTGTGAGCTGGGGATGCTGGTGGTGCTCAGGGAGCACCAACCCACTGATCCTAGAGCGCACGCTACTCACGGAGGTGCCTGCTCACTTCCAAACCCCTGCAACCTGCTGCTGCCTACTTGAGAAGGGGCCCTTTCCTCTTTGGTCCTTGGTAGCACGCAAGCTGGATTCACCCTCTTTCCTCTCTGAGAGATGATGCAAATGTGGAAGGACTTTTGAGGTTATTGTATAAGAGAAACCAGTGTTGGGTGTTTCTTAAAGGCAAGGATCTGTCTAAAGACAAAGCTTGGCGCCCAGACTCCAGATATCGTTCCTTGAAAGAACGGTAGAAGTGGTCAGTTGCCGTGGTAGGATTGTAACCGTGGCAGGAGATGTTTGAATTCAAGGAATAGCAGACAGGCCAGGAGAGAAAAAGTTGGCTTAGGTGGAAAAAATGATTAGCAACTACGTAAATTCTAATCCTCACCAGGCACACGAGCTGATAGCTTCCAAGATAAAGATGTGATCCCAGGGAAGCAAGCGAGCACGGCAGCAGAGTTCTTAAGGGGTGGAGGAAGAGGAGGGGAGAGGCAAGCAGAGGGAGGCGGAGCCTCCTTGCCATCTTTGGCCTGTAGAGGTTTGGAAGCCTCCCCTCCTCCCTCGGCTGCCTCCACCTGGCTCCTCCCCGCGTTCGCCAAGCTCCCCTCCCCCTTTCCCCAAGGACAATCTGCAAGAAAGCAGCGGCGGAGGAGAGCTAAAACTACAAGGCAAGAGGGAGGCCTTGGGTGGAGAGCGAGGGGCGAAGCCAAGAGTGAGGTGGGAGCGAACGTGCCGGGAGCAGGCGGTGGGGAGGACAGAAAGGAACAGAGGGCCATACGTGACAAGGCATCCGAAATCGCAGGCGAGAGGGGGATGGGTGCTGGGCACTCGTGAAGAAGCGGAGCCCCTCCTTTAACCTCCCAGCTCTTGCACGCCCAGGTCCCAGATGCATGGCCAGAGGTGCTCGGCTGCGGTGCACTTGGTTGCCCGACCCCTCCTCTGGCACATATCCAGTTCAAATTGGTGCACCTCTGATGCTTCCAGGCTGTGTTCCTGCTTCCTGCGAGCTCTCACACACAGGATTTTGTATATTTATATTTAGCATCAGTGACTATGTCACATGCGTGTCACTGCGAGTCCATGAAGTATGCGGGTGTATGAATTGCATGCATTTTTGTGTCCTGTGCCTCTTAACATATAGACTCGGGAGAATGTGAGCTGCTGTTTATATGCCAGCTAACCTTGGTTGAGTGAACTCTCTCCCACTGAAACTACCACATCAAGACGTCTAGGGGCTTCTACAGGTGAAGTACCTCCCAATCAGGGGAAAAGAGCAGAATAGTTAGATGTCTGTTCTTCTCTTCCAAATTTTTAGGTTCCCGTTTTCTCCAATCATGTAGTCTTTCTCAAGACCAGCAGAAATGGAGACACTAACATTCCAGGTTTATGTATGTTCATGTTTCTATCCCAGTTAGTCACTTCTAAGTCCTACATGCGCCTGAGTGTTTCTTTTGTTTTTCTTATTTAAAATTAGAATACAGCTCTTAGATATCTTTGTAACATTTAGAACACAATGTATTTTAGTAGATCCTCCTTCCCCTTATCTCCCCCACCACCCTGCTACCCCTGACCTCACCTTGTACCCCTTGGGCTCTCCCACATTCATGTCCTGCTCCCCTCCCCATCCTTCATCACCTGTTCTTGTACTCTTTTGGCCTCCTCTCTAATTTTTCAGGTTTTACCCACACTTATTCCCATTCATGGATATACAGGTGTACATTACTGGGTATGGCCTTTATATGAGAGACAGGGAGAAAATATAGGTTTTTTTCTTTCTGAGTTTGGGTCACTTAATACTACACTTTGTAGATCTATCCATTTTTCTAAAAACGTAATTTAGGTTTTTTCTTTACAGCTGAGTAAAATTCCATTACATACATGTACCACATTTCCATTAACCACTAATCTGTTTATGGCCATCGAACTGATTCCATCTCCTTCCTTCTTTCCTCCTTCCCTTCATCCCTCCCTAACCTGTGATGTTTCCAACCCAGGGTCTTAAAAATGCTGTACAGCTGTTCTCTCTTCCCAGACCTGAGTGTGTTTTTAGGCGTAGAACATGGAGCTATATCCATCCCTGAGCTTGTTCTTCACGCACTTGTGTATTAGTTCACTGATGCATTCCATCAGGGTGCTCAGCTTCCCTGTGTGCACAGACCCGTGGTGTGCACAGACCCGTGGTGTGCACAGACCCGTGGTGTGCACAGACCTGTGGTGTACACAGACCTCAGTGCACAGCGTCTGGAACTGGGCTTGTTTTCTCTTTTCTTTACCTTTTGATTGTCTATGACTTTTTCCTGAATGTATGTTCGTGTGCCACACATGTGCCTCATGCTTGTGGAAGCTGGAAGAGGGTGTCCAGCGGGGATGTTGCCATGTGGGTGCTGGGAATTGAACCCAGGTCTTCTGCAAGAGAAAACAGTCACTGCTGAGCCATCTCTCCAGCACTGGAAGCAGATTTAAAAATAAACAGCCCTGAAGGAATGTTCAGTGCACGAGGAGGAAGTGTCCTTGACAGTAGTGTAGTCCAGTGGTCGGAGACTTCACTTAGAGGACACAGTATTTCAGGCTCAGCACAGCGGCAGATTTCTGCCAGTCCCTGCCTCAGTGTGAGAGCACAGAACGGGCATGAACAGTTAACTGGGACTCTGCCTTTGCTTTTTCTTTTTTGCATCTCTGAGATGGGGGGGGGGGTGATGTGTTGCTAGTATGGGTTTGAACTCTTGAGTTCGATCAGTTATCTTACTTTAGATTCTGGAATAGCTGGGGCTACAGGCAAGTACCACTGTGCCTGGCTATACAGGAATTTGAATTTCAATACTTTCTCATGTCATAAAATATTTTTGCAACCATTTGAAATGTAAGGACCCGCCAGGCAGTGGTGGCGCATGCCTTTAATCCCAGCATTTGGGAGGCAAAGGCAGGCGGATTTCTGAGTTCGAGGCCAGCCTAGTTTACAGAGTGAGTTTCAGGACAGCCAGAACTACAGAGAAACTCTGTCTCGAAAAACCAAAAAAAAAAAAAAAAAAAAAAAAAAAAAAAAAAAAAAAAAAAAAAAGAAATGTAAGGACCCTATATAGTTCTCTACCATGCAAATTTGTGAGAAAGGCTGAATCTGTCCTACAGGCTGTAGTTTGCTGACCCTTGATCCGGTCCAGCCCTCCTGTTAGTGTATAAGAAACAAAGTATCACTAAAGTCATATATAAATGCTAAATGAACAATTACTTCCAAACAATATGTGACTTGCAGGAGATTAAAAAAGAAGGCATCCTGGCCCTTTGATAGCTAGCAAAGAATTAGTTGGTTAATATGGGTGAGGAGGTGTGTCTTAAAATGGAGTGAGGTATGTATGTATGTATGGTTGGTTGGTTGGATGGACAGGGACAGGTTAGCCTGGGCAAAGGATGCAGTGTGTGTAGACACCAAAGTGGGGCTGAGAAAAGTAATGGTCAGATGGCAGGGGATCCCAGGATCCATGGGTAGGGAGCAGGTTGAGGCAGTAGACAGGGACTGATCGTAGGAGCTCTGGATGCGTAAGCAGGAACTTTGGACTTGACCTGTCAATGCTGATTTTGTAGTATGTTTGTCTCTAACTGTGTTTCTGTTTTCATGTTTGTCTCACCTCGTGTATTTCATGGCATCATGGGTTTGTATGTTTATGTGACTTAGTCTCCACAAGCAGTTTCCCTGATTTTCCCAGGTGCTAGACAGAAGCACAAACTTCCTTAAAGCGCCACTCCTCTCAGTGAGTCCTCCGTCCGCAAAAGCCTCAGAGGCTGCAGCCTTCCTGAAAAAGCGTATTTCACATTTCTAATAAAGAGAAGAGCAGTGCAAGCTACTGTGTTAAAGATCAGCTCAGCTGTTGCCACAACTCAGGTAGAAGGAGGCAGCGGAGAGAGAAGAGGGGATGCATAGGAAAGAGAAAAGGGAAGGGTAATGGGGTAGTAACAGGAAGTTTCTACTCTGAGAGGCAGGTGAGACATACATTTATTTATTTATTTATTTATTTATTTATTTATTTATTTATTTATGGTTTTTTTCGAGACAGGGTTTCTCTGTGTAGCCCTGGCTGTCCTGGAACTCACTCTATAGACCAAGCTGGCCTCGAACTCAGAAATCCGCCTGCCTCTGCCTCCCAAGTGCTGGGATTAAAGGCGTATGCCACTACTGCCCAGCTGTGAGACAGTTTTAAAGTAACAGATTTTAGCCTGGGTAACAGAGAATGATGAACCTATTGGTATTTTATGGATATGTATGTATGTACGTACATATGTATCCTATAAACAGTAAAGGTCTCCTGATAACACCAGTGTGTGTGTGTGTGTGTGTGTGTGTGTGTGTGTGTGTCTTTGTGTGCTATGTGTGTGTGTGTGTGTCTGTCTGTTGAATGGGCAGAACTGTAGAAAGACCCTAACATCCCTAAGATTTGTCTGGCTCTAGTAAGCCTTTATAGTCTCCAGTCCCAGTTTCTGCTCCTTTCACCAAACCTTGCTCACTCCACTCTATTCTTAGCCAGGAGCAAATCCCACACTTGACTGTTTGCTTCCACACTGCTGGTTCTCTGTCAGAACCTCAGACCTCGCTTGATCTATGCCCTCTGCAACAGCTCCCCACTCCATGAAAAGGGAGCATCCCAAAACGCACTCTGACTTGCTCCTTGCTTTTGAATTTCTCTCACTCAGGTCAAGTGCCCTTTCCTCTCGACCTCAGCCTGATTTGGAGACAGGTTCCAATAGGGGTGGGAGGGGACAGGGAAGGATAAGGCAGGACTTACGCAGTCTTGGTTGGATTACTCTGACCTGTTAGCTTGTCTGAGAGGGTGTGGCTTTCCTCTGGAAGACTTCCAAAGGTCTGTAGCTGCACAGCCCAGCTTTAGCGGAGAGCCTGACTGGGTGGCTCTGGCCAGTCTAAGACAGACCTTACGTGAGCAAGTGGCACCTTAACCATCTTAACCGACCATTGTCTTGAATTCTAGAGTGGATCATGACCCATGAAGAGCAGCACGCAGCCAAAACCCTGGGGGTTGGCAAGGCCATCGCCGTGTTGACCTCTGGTGGAGATGCCCAAGGTAAGTAGACCAGAACTCTTGTCACGTAGGTTCACACTGAATTCTGAGTTTCCCTAGAAGTTTCTGGCATGAGCCTCTAAGCAGATTTAGCTGTTGTTTGCTCTACTACTGTCGCCCCAAACTTTCCTAGTATTCTTCTCTGGAAGTTAGCTGTTGCTGTGGGTGCTTGAGCAGCACTGGAGAGGAGCTGCGATGAGATTGTTGGGAGAGCAGTCTGTGGATGCAGTCAGGCACTTAGATGATGAGAGCAGCATCAGGGAACCACCACAGCTGCAGTGGGGCTGCTGGGGCAGGAGCCAGAGACAGCCTTTCTCTGGATAGAGTCTAAGACGCCATAAACACATAGTATGTGGGGGAAAACCTAAGTGGGAGGGATGGATGTATGACTTGGAAACAAAAAATTCTTACTTTTGTGTTCAAGCTGATAATGTGTTGTGGAGGAGAATCTCTCTGCAGGGTTGACAGGGCACGGGACAATGATAGGAAAAAGTGGCAGGTTTCATCTGGTGCTTCTGACCCGAGGCTTTCCAGACCTCGTACTAAGTGCTCATTGTATACAGAGCCCTGCTGCAAAGAAGCTGACTTGCCCTGAGAGAGATCCCGTGTGTCACCAGGATTCTTACTCAGGCACAGGAACAGTGCGCATTAGCCATGTGTGCATTAGCCATGCTGGACATTCTTATGCAGCAAAACGCTACGTCCTGGTGAGAGTGATCAAGAAATACTTCACAAGAAAAATGCTTAAAAGAACCTAATCAAGTACAGTGCTTACTAGAGTGGTTGCCATAGTACACACTCAGTAAGTGGATTGCTAATAAATGAAATTAATTACTGAGCACCTATGTGATCAAACAGAATGACAGGTGCTAAGGGTACATCAATGAAAAAGACCATGTTTGTTCTCTTGGTAGTTCTGTGCGTGTGTGTTTGTGTGTGTGTGTGTGTGTGTGTGTGTGTGTGTATAAAAAGAAGTCAACATTGGATGTATTCATCTTCTTCAGTCTCTCTCCTGTTTGTTTGTTTTTGAGACAGGCTCTCTCACTGAAGCTGGAGCTCTCTGATTACATAAACATATCCCACATGGCTAGTACACCCTGGCTGGCCAGCTCCGGGACCCACCTATCTTTACACTTCCTGCCAGCACTAGGTCTACAGATGCATGCTACAATGTCTTGCTTCACATGGGTGCTGGAATCTGAGCTCTTGACTAAGTTATTTTCCCCAAACCCTATGTCTATTAGCGTATTTTAAAACCACATTTTAAGTGATTAACATATTTATTGATATAACAATTATACGATCAGAATTAATAGTGAAGAAATTGAGGGAGGAGGACCTGGCACAGCTGCCTGAATGATCAGAGGAGGGAACACAGCTGGAGGTGCTGCTCACCCAAATTCTACTGCTTTTTATTGGTAGAATTCCATGCCAGTCCTGTGATCCTCAGCAGACACTTTTTAGTGGTGACCCAGTATCCTGTGTACTTAGATTAGGAAAAGAGAGAGTCTGAAAAGAAACATGAAAAGAATGAAAGAAGACCTTCTCTGGAGAGAAAGGGATGTTGAGAGGAGGGAAGGGAGAGAGAAGAGAGGAGAAGTGAGAGGAGGGGAGACAGGGGAAGAGAGCCAAGGCCACTGGGACTTTCTGATAGTTACTATTAGTGTCACCTGTGAGCCCATGTGACATGATAGGTGTATGTCAGTGGGGTCCAGAGAGACAGAAAATGAAATTCTAAGGAGACAAGGAGCCAGAGCAGAAGTCTGCAGTGCTGCTGGGAGATCTCAGCTCAAGTCCCAGGACAGAGGCGGCTATCCCAGAGACAGTGCTGGGCCTCCGAAGAGCGCAGGAGCTGCATAAGGGGGCAAAGACATCATGGTAGAGCAAGACCACGAACTCCACAGGAGCCCCAGCTGTCATTCCTTAAGCTCAGCAAAACCACTGTCTTGAAGGAGAAATGTGGAATTAGATGTCTTAAGCTAAAAAGTCAAGAATTCTGGAATGCTGGGCTACGGGGAATAAATACTCCTTTTCTAATCCAGAAAGGACCCAGCCCCACTAATCCGCACCTCACTGAGCCTCCTGACGTTGGCATTTCCTGCCTTGGAAGAGATCTCAGCCACCTGCTGTAGCCCTCTGTCTCCAGGCCACAGCTCCAACTGTGCCCATATCCTATTTTTAAAGGCGTACAAGCCAGGATTCTGTTACCTCTCTGGATAGTTATCCTAGGATTTATAATTTTTAGCATCCATCCATTACAATGTACAATCCACATATAACAAACATTTACCATAATTTTTAATGTTTCCAAAGCTTAGGAAGAAAATTTTCAGTACTGACTTTCAAAAACCTTGTGATTCAGATGGAGATGTAGCTCTGTTGACGGAACGTGTGTGGGGTGTGGGGTGTGGTGATTTGCACTTGGAATCCCAGTTGGGAGGTAGAGGCAAGAGGATTAGAAATGCAAAGTCATCCTCAGTAGAGCAGGGTCTTTTAGCTTCAGCCTTCTGCTTAGTCTTGGAAAGACACCCATGACCCCGGTCTTCTCCCTAAGGCTCTTCCCCAGAGAGAAGCTGCCATTGGCTGCTTCACACTGGGAGCGTAGAACATTCCTCAGAGCCCCTTCTGGTTGTCCCCAGAATATCTCTTACATGCTCCCTGTAATCTTATCCTTCGTCTTGCTTCTAATAAGTCATGCAGTGGCTTATAGGGGGTTATTTAGGGAAACATGGAACAGCCAAGAAAAGTCTAGCCAGGACTGGCTTAGGGCCAGACTGGGCTAAGCAGTGAGGTTGGGTAGGAGGGACCACAGACTTCTGGAGCCGGGCAGTGGTGGCGCACGCCTTTAATCCCAGCACTTGGGAGGCAGAGGCAGGCGGATTTCTGAGTTGGAGGCCAGCCTGGTCTACAGAGTGAATGCCAGGATTACACAGAGAAACCCTGTCTCGAAAAAAAAACCAAAAACCAAAAACCAAAAAAAAAAAAAAAAAAAAAAAGACTTCTGGGGCCTCCATGTTTAAACTATCCTTCCCAGTCTGATGCTTTTAGGCATTTAGAGTTAGAGCACAGGAGAGCAGAGGGGATCCTAAAACCACTAGAAAGCATTGTCAACTTAGAGGCTGGCTAGGTGGCCCCTGGACATTGGCAGGGTTGTAGTCGGGAAGCAGGAGGAGGAAATTGGAGAACCGATTTCCCTTATCATGAGGTTTTTTTCTTCCCAATGGTTTGGCTATTCCCTGTCTACCAACGATTGTTGCTTTCCAGGGGCAACTGTTTAGCTCATGTTCAGCTCATCGTTGTCCCCTCCCACCTTTACTCAGCTTGGGGGTCAGAAAGAAATGCTGCAGCCTGTGCATTTCAGACTACGCTTCTTTATTTTCTAAGATCACCAATGTGTAGTCCAGAGCTGGAGATTCAGGAGAACATCCCACCGGCTGTCGTGGGCTGGAACACAAGCCTCAGTTTCACACTGCAATGATTGTATTGAGCTGGCTTTATTCATCTTCCTGAAGCATCAAGGGCTCCATCCTGATTCTCATGTTCCCTTCACACACACACACACACACACACACACACACACACACACACACACACACTGGATGTCCTCACACTTCTCAGGAGCTTCTCCCAGGGCAGATATTGGTTGGACTCTCAGATGTCATGGAACTTTGCCTTAGTGACTTCATGAGTAAACATGGGCTCACAGGTGCCTCTGTGACAAGCCCGACGTTCCTGTCTTTTGGAAATGGTTCTTTTGGCTCTCAAGCTCTTGCTAAGCCCTGTTTCCTCTTCCTCTTCCTCTTCCCCTCTTCTTCTTCTTCTTCTTCTTCTTCTTCTTCTTCTTCTTCTTCTTC
>JANHMN010000012.1:5366823-5401903 GCA_030674055.1 Rhabdomys pumilio | reverse complement strand
TCTTCTTCTTCTTCTTCTTCTTCTTCTTCTTCTTCTTCTTCTTCTTCTTCCTTCTCTCTCTCTCTCTCTCTCTCTCTCTCTCTCTCTCTCTCTCTCTCTCTCTTCTTGCTACTGTTTATTAGCAACCATGGAACCAAGGAACTTAGTTTAGTTCCTTGTCCTTTGCATTTCTAGTCATGTGTTTTCTAATCATGTATGTTTCTAATCATGTATGTTTCTAATCATGTATGTTTTCTATTCCAAGCTGCTGTGGATGTGCCACAAGAACTTTAATTTCAACAACCCTAGTGTGAACACAGCATCCCCCATCCCACTCTTCCCACACCAAAGCTTGCCTCTGCTCAGCACTTCAGTTTGCCCTTTGCCGGAGTCCCCAGTCACACGGCCATCCACACAGTGTGAAGTCTAACCACTTTGCCCACTGGATCCAAGTCCCCTTCTTTGTTCTCCGAGTGTCTTCTGTCCAGTATCTCTTTGTCCCACATGTCCCTGTCCCGTGAGGCCTCCTCACCTCTTATCTAGGATGCCAGAGGCCTCCTAATCCCAGTGACTCCTCTAGGCAGCGGCCTGCCACCCTGATGTCAGAACCCTTATAATATACAATGCAAATCTTATCATGTCTCCAATCCCCAAAATTCTTAGAGATTCTTGATTATCTGTGACTATTTTTTATGCATGAGGGGAGTCACAAACTCCTTCAAGAATCATGAATGCTAAGGACCTTCTCCCAGAGGAACTGTTATGATCTTGTAATTTTCATAGAGTTTTCTGGGGTTTATAACTTTACTGAAACTGAGGACACATCATGGGTCCGCAGTTAAACCCAAACCTACAGAATAGACTTCTTCATATCCTTATGGGAACCTTCTCACCTGTGGCAGTATCTCTTATCACTTTCTATTCTGACTTCTACCCTTTATAATACTAAATTACCTGAAGTTATTTCTTGGTGCTCCCCTTTCTGCAGTTTTTCCTGCCCAGAACAGTCTTCCTCAATTGTCTACCCGACAAAAAGAAGAGGAAACTGTGTCGTAGGTTTCAGGACAAATACTGCAGTTTGGACCACTCGTGTTCTTGTGGGCTTTGGGTACCTCTCCCGTAGGGACCCTTTACAACACTAATATTTATGTCTTGACAAGGCAGTTCCTGACAATACCATTCACTGTTGTATTCTCCGCACTCAGCACCATGTAGGGCATGATGGGTATTCTGTTCATCTTGCTCAGCAGCTGAGTGGACCTGCAATCTGGTTTGGAGCCAATGACTACATAACAGAGACCCAATGACTACATAACAGAGACCCACGCTTGCCTGCAAGAGAGGAGAGTGGAGGAGAGGAAGAGAAAGAAAAGAACTCTATCCTTACTCTATTTCAAGTAGCTCTGGGTTGTTCATTGGTTTGTGCTGCACGGTTCCCAAGCATACGGCTTCCTTCGTGCTCACTGGTGTATAATCTTTTACCATGCAGAATTTAAGAATCATATTATAAACTTTAGGTTGAAACAAAAATATCTGAAAGAGGGTGTCAATGGCACTTATAGAAGCTGATTTATTTGTCTCTGAGATGCACGGGCATCACCGTGAACCCTGGTGATATTATGAAGTGGAGCTTTGAGGAGTACGTGCCTCTCCAACTCTCTATACACACTTGTGACAACATTTCCTGGCACTGAGGGAGCTAGAGAATCACAACTGTGTGGCACACATAGGGATGTAGATAACTCAAACAACAGCTCTGAAAGAGAGAGAGAGAGAGAGAGAGAGAGAGAGAGAGAGAGGGAGAGAGAGAGAGAGGGATCCGACAGAACCTACCATCAAGTAACAAACATACTTAAAAACAAACTGTATCCTGTTGGATCACTTAGCCCTAAAGTTCCACTCAGGTCTCTAATCAGGTGCAGAAGGCAAAGGAAGCCCACCCAGTAAAGTCCCTGAGGATAAGGGTGCAGGTGGGCACGTGGGACCTTGGATTCAAAGTTGAACTTGGTAAGGTTATTGGCCTCATGACCTTGACCCCTTGACTGAATGAAACTGGGGAGAGCAGAAGACTTGAGTGAGAAGAGGGTTCTAGATTCAGAGCATGCCCAAGCCAAGGACTAACTCCAGGCTTTAACCCAATATGACTGGAGTCCATGGAGTCCAGGGCTGCCCACCTTCAGAATGACTGCTCCCTATCTTTCTTCTCCTTCCTTGCAGGTATGAATGCTGCCGTCAGGGCTGTGGTCCGAGTTGGCATCTTCACGGGCGCCCGAGTCTTTTTTGTCCATGAGGTTGGTTCTCTGCTTGGCTCTCCGCCTCTCTCCTCCCCACCTTCTTCTCTACCCCCTTGCTGTGTTGCTGTGGTTTCTTCTCCTTGGCTCTCTGTCTCACTGAGTCACTCCTTCCCACTATGACTTCAGCAAGAATGCTGGGACCCAGATTTCTGCAAACTCGGTCCTCACACTGACTGTTGAGAAGAGGAAATGCACACAGAAAGAGCTGAAATGTAAGGTCTTTCCAGGGAGTGTAACTCGGGGCTGAGCCCCAGCAGGCAGAGTCTCAGGGTCTCTGAAGTTTCCCAGCTTTCTGAGGTCCTGGCTCCTCCTTGGCTCCTTTTCCTCAGTTCCTCTCATGCTTCACCCACACTTTTTTTCCTATACAGTCTGCTTGCCCTTCTGTCAAGTTTAGTAGTTTCATAATAAGTCCTGTTTCTTCTCTTCCTTCTGCCAGTGTTCCCATCCTTCTTCTTTCTGAGATTATCAAAACTAGCTGTCTTATTAGTCTCCTGGGAAACATCTCAGAGATGAGAAAAAAGGGGGGAGGGATTAAGACAGAAGGGTATTTTGATATTTCAAGGATGAGAGAGAGCCAGGCATGGTGGTCAATGCCTTTAATGCAAGTACTCAGGAGGCAGATGCAGGTGGCTCTCTTGAGGTGGAGGCCAGCATGACCTACATACTCTACATATCGAGGTCTCGGCCAGCCAGAGCTACACAGTGAGACCCTATCTCAAAAGAAAAGAATGAGAGTAACTGGAACATCAAAAATGTTGACATGTCCTACCTCCAACTGCTTTACTAAATATACCATTCCCATGAGCATCCAGGGAGCATCACTCTTGGGAGGATGTGTCTTAAAACTCTTCCTAGGGAAGCTGTCTTAGTCATGCCATCGAGAGGAAACTTAATGGAGGCTTAATGAATACACTGCTCCCTGCAGGGTTACCAAGGCCTGGTGGACGGTGGTGAGCACATCAGGGAGGCCACCTGGGAGAGCGTGTCCATGATGCTTCAGCTGGTATGTTCCCGAGAACTCGTGTTCTATGTTTGTACTGTCCTGGCCTCATCCCGCTCTGGTATCCCAGATTCCCTGCCACGTGGCTCAGTGTGAAGGGTTTCAGTGACAGAAGAATATTTGCCCTTTACTCTTTGCATTTGAAAACATCACCCTGGCTCCTTGCAGCGGTGAAGGGGGTGGAAGGGTGGCTCCAAAATGGCTTGCCCTTTATCAAAAGGTCACAGTGAGCTGGTTCATCATAAGCAATACCTACTCTGGGGTCACGGGGGATGTCTGGTCCTGAAAATAACCTTAGAGGACCAAAGCCAGAAGCAGACTTCAACTCTCAGTCCTCGTGTGATAGAGATGTGGCAGCCTGGAAGCAGATCATTTAAGGGAGAAGGGATCGAGACAGTCTTGCAGTCTCAAAGAATCCCAGAGAAGTTGGCTTTTGCTATCTACAGCCCTCTATGATATCTTCCATGTTGATCAAGTGTCCTTCAGAGACATAAAATCCATTCTGCTAGCTTAGAACTATAACCATTTGCTAGGGTAGTGAAAAACTTAACAGATTACATTTGTATCCCATTCTTTACATAAATCTACTAATAATTCCATGGGAAGCCACTTAATATGTACTGGTCTAGTGACATTTTTATACAGGGAGTATTGCCCACTACAAAGTGACCTGAGAATAAACGAACATTCTCTCTAATACCCTAGAGTCATGAATGCCTAGGAACACCTATTGTTTATGAGAAATCTTAGATCTCTTTACCTCTCAGAGTATCTGTATTCCTGGGAAGTCAAAACTTCTTACAGACAGAGCATTTTTCCCCTGGAAATACCCAAATATTGTGGCTCCTGCCACTAACACCACATGCCAAGGAACTAAGGGGGACAAACTGGCAGTGTCTGGGTAATCTTAGGCAGAGTTTCAGTGTATTAGAGAGGAAAACATACTACCAAGGACACTGGGGTTGAATTCCTTAAAATAGTTTGGATGTGATGTAGTATTGCCAGGCACTAAGGAAAATCAAAAGACTAAAGTCAGCGTGAAAGGCAGAGATAATTCTAGAGTAGAAACTAATGTGTATGAAAATTCTTTTGAGAATAACCACTTTAGTGATTAAAGCTTCAATGAGATAGTTGGTCTCAGTGGGCTCCTAGGAAGTGTGACAGAATATGGGATGGCATATGAGAACCAGCATCATTTTCTTTTCCTTTGGGAGGGACAATGACCGAGGGATGTCAGGGAACTTAGAGGAGTGGCACCGTTACACTGCTCTGTCACTGAGCTGGAATGGGAACACCTGAGGGAGTTGGGCCCAAGTGTGACTGTGCCCACCTCCTGTCTCTCCCCTAAAGGGAGGCACAGTGATCGGAAGTGCCCGATGCAAGGACTTCCGGGAGCGAGAAGGACGCCTCCGAGCCGCCCACAACCTGGTGAAGCGAGGGATCACCAACCTGTGTGTCATCGGAGGCGATGGCAGCCTCACTGGGGCTGACACCTTCCGTTCAGAATGGAGTGACTTGTTGAATGACCTCCAGAAAAATGGTGAGACGTTTCATCATCCGTACTGCTTGTCATGTGACCGTGTGCACGGTATGCGTTGTATGTGCACTCTTACCACCTGTCAGAGAGACACAGTAACCACACACAAACAAACAGCCCTTGCCCTCCTTTCTACCACTGCTTACAGTCTCTCTAGTAATCTGCCCTGTGCATGTGTGATTCCTCACCTGCTAGCTCTGCTCTGCTTCCCTTGCAGGGAAGATCACAGCCGAGGAGGCTACAAAATCCAGCTACCTGAACATCGTGGGCCTGGTTGGCTCAATCGACAATGACTTCTGTGGCACCGATATGACCATTGGTACTGACTCTGCCTTGCACCGGATTGTAGAGATCGTAGACGCCATCACCACCACCGCTCAGAGGTAAGAGCACCTGGGAGGGGAGCAGTAGAAAAGTTGAAGCAAGAGCAGACAAGAGCCAGTGAGAGCCTTCGACTGCAGTCACTGTGACCCTTTTCTGAGTCTCAGCCCTGGAGCACTGAAGATGCTCTGCCCCCTCTGCTTTCTGCCGCTCTCCAGACTGTTCTTAGGCATGTTGCTCTGGGTTCCTGAATACTTATGATCTCAGTGTCGGTGCTTCTCACCCTTCCTAGCACTGAGACCTTTAACACAGTTCCTCATGTTGTGCTGACCCCAACTATAAAGTTATTGCGTTGCTACTTCATAACTGTAACTTTGCTACTGTTATGAGTCATAATGTAAGTGTCTGATGTGTAGGAAGTCTGGTGTGTGACCCCTGTGGGGTTGAGTCCCACAGACTGAGAACAGCTATCTTACATGGTTGTGGTCCAGACTAAGGCAGATCTGGAGAGCATGCAGTCTGAGGTGCCCTCTCCAACTGTGTGGATGTTATAAGCACCACTGCTCAGAAGTAAATAGGTGGGCAGAGGGTCAGTAGGGTAAGCGGGAAGACAGCTGGCTGCCGATTTACCCAGGTGATCTTGCAGTACTCCAGTTTAGCCTCGTCCTGTGTCCACCTCTTTTCTATTTATCTCTGATTTGGGGGACTCATCCTTTTTTTTTTTTGGAATGGAGTCTCCATATTGCCCAATGAAGTTAAACTGTTCCTCCCATGTCTTCATAGACTTTCAGGACACCTACTGAATGGCTAGCAGCATAAATGCATCTCCAGAGGTCAGGGAGCCTAGGTGTAGATGGTGGTGACTTGGTCCTGGCCACAGGGATATGCAGGCTGTAAATCCCATCTTTCTCTTGCAGCCACCAGAGGACATTTGTGTTAGAAGTGATGGGCCGACACTGTGGGTAAGATCCCCATCCTGACCCATGAATTTCTTAGACCTAGAGATGGCCCTTTCCTCTTCCCAGAGAGTTAGTCCAGTGGGACCTCTGGAGTAGGTCTGGAAGTCATGTTCCACATGACATGACCCTCTGTCTCTGCACCATCTCTTTTTATCTACTTATCTGTACATATGGGCACATGCTCAGGTACATGTGAAAGCATGGGCAGTCTCTGAGCTGGAAAGTCTATGAGGTATGACCTCCAAGGGCAGTGTCTCATCAACGGGTATAGTGCCCAAGAATGAAATGCTGGCTCCTTGTATCTTTCTTTCATCAACCATGGAGGCTAGGAGATCATTCTGGGTGTGATGAAGCTGCCTGTGGAATATAAAGGTTTCTAGTCTGTGCTTCTGGCTCTCATCCTAGATACCTGGCCCTCGTCACCTCTCTGTCCTGTGGGGCCGACTGGGTTTTCATTCCTGAGTGCCCACCAGATGATGACTGGGAAGAACACCTTTGTCGCAGGCTCAGTGAGGTATCAGCACTTTATCCTGCCCTTGAACAGAGCCCCTCACCCTGCTGCAAGAGTGGTTTGTTTTCTAGCCCTCCATTTAACTCCATTAACCACTTTCTCTCTCGCTCCGAGCAGACAAGAACCCGTGGCTCTCGTCTTAACATCATCATCGTTGCTGAGGGTGCAATCGACAAGAACGGGAAGCCAATCACCTCAGAAGACATCAAGAACGTTAGTGTGCAGCCCTAACCCCCAGCACCCTTGGCCGCTCCTTTGGTGGCTTCGGGGTTGTGACTCTGCATCTCCTCTTGCTCCTTCTGCCCTTGCTTTCCTCCCACCAGCAGCCATCATCAGACAAAACACTTTTGTTGTAGTTCACCTCAGTAAGCGACTGCTGATCTTCTCCCGTTGATTTCTGTTTCCCTTTCCTTGTCCTTGTAGCTGGTGGTAAAGCGTCTTGGATATGACACCAGGGTCACTGTTCTGGGACATGTACAGCGGGGTGGGACACCATCAGCCTTTGACCGGATCCTGGTAAGTCACAGGATTCTGAGGTTGCCCCAGCCTTGCTGTCCTATGGGGCTTATATCATTAGTCATACTATCCCTCCTCCAGCCTCTAGGCCACAGTGGTTTTCATCCATTCCCATACACAAAGATGATGTCAGGGACTAGCAGCCCTAGTCCTGAATCCGGATCACTGTCTTCAAGCTCTAAGTATCAGTAAAGCTACTGGGATGTAACCCTGAATAGTCAGTTTGGTCATTACCAGCCCATCTCATTTGGAAGAAAGGCAATCTACTTCTTTAGCAGTCAGAAGAGGGTATTGTTAAAGTCCCACAGTCCATTGATCACAATGTGCCATGGACATGGTTCTCTGGAACCAAGTACAGTCCTTGGGTTCTGATGACAAGAGGGCAGAAAGCCATCAAGCTTTAGATGAGGCCCGGGTGGGGAGATTAAAGCACAGCAAGTACCTGGGCGCACCCTTTGAATGTGGACCTCAGCCGAGGACTGGAAAGGGTCCTGAGCATCCTGGCTCTTAGCTAAGTAGATGCTTTGTTCCATGGACTCCTGCAGGGCAGCAGGATGGGTGTGGAAGCAGTGATGGCTCTTTTGGAGGGGACCCCAGACACCCCAGCCTGTGTGGTGAGCCTCTCTGGAAACCAGGCTGTGCGCTTGCCCCTCATGGAGTGTGTCCAGGTGGTAAGTACCCCACTCTTCTCCAGGGGGGCATGAGGTCAACGTTTGTGGTTCCAGTAGAGAAGGCAGGATGGTTAGTGTGAGATATACAGGACAGGACATGGTAGACTGCAGTCCCTCTCGGTCCAGGAGCTGGGACCTCCACATACAGGAAGGGACACAGTGGACTGCAGTCCCTCTTGGCCTGAGAGCTGGGACTACCACTCAGCATCAGTTCTCTCATCTGTAAATTGTTACTAAGGAAGATGGAAGGGCCACATACTCTCTGATATTTTATTTTATAAGTGGCAACCTCATATCCTTTTCACGTAGTTATGTAGGGGACACAAATTCAGTGTCCCCTCGTTGCAATACTAAGACTTGGGGAATGCTAATTATTATCTTCCACCAGGTTACCTCACATGTCTGTATGACCTCTGCCTTAAATGACCTCTACTTACCTCCAGGGTGATAAAGGCTGGGGGGAGGCAGTGGTGCCTCTGACACAGTATCTCGAAAATGCTGGGTTCTCTACTCCAGGGTAGCCACCCCTTAACAGTATGAATACAGTGGCTGATTGCTGAACTCGAGTGTTTGTCCCGACTGTCGGGGCTGCCTGCATTCCCCTCATTTTGGGACCCGCTTCTCTCTGAGACTTGAGAGTCCCAATAAGCTCCAGCCATGTCTGAGACTGCATCCCCAAAGAGCAAGAAGCCAAAGCCCCGAGTAGATGTCGGGCAGTGAGCAGCATATGACAGGGACCCTTCTTACCTGGTAGAATGTCTTCATTTCTTTGGTAGTCCCGACTGGGCAGGGACTGACTGTAGACAGGAAACTCTCCCTCCCATGGACACTGCTCCATGCTGCCCAGAATTCTAATCTGGTCCTTTTTGCTGTTTGTTATTCAGGAAAAGTTAAAAAGAAATAAAGATGCTTCTGAGATAGTCTGGGGGACTGAAAGAGGCGCGGCATAGATAAGCAGGATCCCATCAAAACAGATCTGGTCACACAGAATCATGCCTTGTGGTTGTGACTGTCACTGTATTCCTCCCTTAGACCAAAGACGTGACCAAGGCTATGGATGAGAAGAGATTTGATGAAGCCATTAAGCTGAGAGGCCGGTGAGAAGATAACCAGAAACTGGCTAACTATAGCAGATGCCAGAATGAAGCCAAAAAAATGTATTACTCTAGGCCCAAAACATGAGCGGCTGCCTTCTCTAATTATTGTCTGCAACGATTTCTTCCCCAAGGAAATCAGCTGCAAGGGGCCCAAGAGGCCGAGCCTTTCGTTCTCATCTGTCTTTTCTAGGCTCAGAGCTCAGCTAGGGTCTAGGTGTTGCTAAGCAAGGAGCCATCTCCTGTGCTGAGTCTGCAGCTGGCACCGGAATGCTCAGAGAGTGTTTGATGAATGAACATCCCCGCTCCCCTGCCTAGTCCATGCTGTGCCGGCTTAGTTCCTTAGAGGAGTACCCTGTGTAAATTCATTGAGACCCAACTCCTGACCCAGATCCTATGGCTGGTTGCCATGGGGATAGGGAGTGGCCTGAAGACACCCTGTTCTCTTTGTGCTTTTTATAGGAGCTTCATGAACAACTGGGAGGTATACAAGCTTCTAGCTCATGTCAGACCCCCAGTCTCTAAGGTACTGGCAGCTTGCCCTTCCCGTCTTCACTTTCTCTTCATGAAATGCTACCCGTGGTCCACACGACCTCAGCCTTGCTGTATCGTTGTCCCTGCTCTTGTTCAGTGCTGCAGCTCTGACCCTGTTTGATGACTTTCTGTCAGCCACCCCAGATACTAGTCCCATACTTTTACCTAGTCCTGGTTAGAGAACTCAAGACTCACACCCAGTCCAGGGTTGACAAAAGTGCATGAAGAAACAGGAACGAGGGCTTTGACCCCCTGGGTCTAATCACACCCTGGTCCACGGCAGCACCGTCCCCTTGAAAGAGTGGTTCTCAGTGTTTACTCTTACCAGCATTGTCTGGAGCTCGTACAAAATGTGCAGATTCCTGGGCCCTTCCCTCAGCAGAGTGAGGTCTGGACCAGTGGCAAGATGCATTTGCCAGTAAGGTCCTCAGGTCAACTGGGATTCAAGTAGTTCAGGGGCCACATGTTGGGAAGCGCTGATCTTGTAGATCAAGGTTGCTTGTCTGTCATATAATGATGACACCGTTGCCTATGGTGATTTGTGGTAAAGAATTTCGCTTCTGTAGGATAAAGTTGCAGGCTCTGTGCTAGTTCCTTGGGAGAGTGGTGTATATTGTCACACATGTCCCTAGGGGCTCAGAGTTCTGCCTCTCTTGCTGACTTCTCCTCTGGGGGTGTCTCTCTTCCTTTTCCCCCTGAACAGGGGGGGTCGCACACAGTGGCCGTGATGAATGTGGGGGCCCCAGCTGCTGGCATGAATGCTGCTGTTCGCTCCACTGTGAGGATCGGCCTTATCCAGGGCAACCGTGTGCTGGTCGTACATGACGGCTTTGAGGGTCTGGCCAAAGGTCAGGTATGGAAACAAAGGAAGGACATACACACGCAGTATGGGGCCACGGAAGGTCAGCATAGGAGTGGCCAGTCCATCGTCTCTGCCTCCTCGCCACCCTAACTTCTCTCCAGGAAGCATAGTTAATTTAGGAGCAGCAAAGATAGGAACCCTGAAACTAATGTTGCTAAACATCACATCTTACTCATTTCTTTGCCCCAGAGCTCAGCACAGCGTCCACCATCTTAGGTGCTTCATATTCCCAAATGAGTCAGAAGGGAGGAAGAAGTTCAGTGCAGGGGACAGGCCTGCAGTGTCTGGGTCATCTCCCACCTAGGGGAACTCTGAAACATCAGAGCCCAAGACGGCCATGGTCACACATGGGCCTCCTGGTGCTCTGGTCACGCTGCAGAGCTGTATGGCCTTTCCCTGCAGATTGAGGAAGCTGGCTGGAGCTATGTTGGAGGCTGGACTGGTCAAGGTGGCTCCAAACTTGGTACTAAAAGGTAAATGGCTGTGGGAGCACCCCGTCCCACTTACCCTGTCAAGAGCCTTTTGAATGTGGGCATCAATCCATTATGTCAGGGCCTCTGTCGACCAGTCTTCAGACTCATCGCATCTTCAGTCAGGACCGAGAAGCCCAACCACATGAAGCAGATCTGACCACTTAAAAGGGCCACTGTGTACTCTAGAATGCGTGAGAGTGTGGGGAGAATGGTCTGTGGGCCCAGGCACTAGAAAGGACATTTTCTAGTTCTCTTGTTGTTGTGTTTGTTTGTTTGTTTTGGGGATAGGCTTCCTCTGTGTAGCCCTGGCTGTCCTGGAACTCACTCTCAAGACCAGGCTGGCCTCGAACTCAGAGACCTACCTGCCTCTGCCTCCCAAGTGCTGGGCATAAAGGCATCCACCACTACTGCCCGGCTCACTTTCTAATTCTTAACTTTCCTCTCCTTCCATCTTGCTGTCTCACCCCCAATTTCCTGTCCCCTGCCACTGGTCAACTAGGACTCTACCCAAGAAGAACCTGGAACAGATCAGTGCCAACATAACCAAGTTTAACATCCAGGGCCTTGTCATCATTGGGGGCTTTGAGGTGAGTGTCCCAGCATTTCCTCCTATGTCCCTCCCACCTCCCTCCCTTCTTATGTCCTGCTGCTCTCTCTTTAGGCTTACACAGGGGGCTTGGAGCTGATGGAGGGCAGGAAGCAGTTTGATGAGCTCTGCATCCCGTTTGTGGTCATTCCAGCCACGGTTTCCAATAATGTCCCTGGGTCAGACTTTAGCATCGGGGCGGACACAGCGCTGAACACCATCTGCACGGTGAGCACCTGCCACCTCCCACTTCAGTCCCATTGTTGTCCTGGTCCTAGAAAGTGAACCTCTTTCTTTAAGTAAATAGCAGTGTTTGAAACAGTCTCTGTCCAGGCATCTGTGCTGGAATTCCTTTTTCCTACCTAGAAATATATCATTGCTATCAAAGGGCCTTTTTGGTTTGTCCTCTGAGGTGATACAGTTTGATATCCCTGTTCTTAACAGCATTAAAGACAGTGCAGCTTTCTTCCCAGGAGAGTTCTACAATGTAGTGCCCTCTTTGAATGCGGGAGCTTGATGAGATCCAGGGGTCTCACTGGCCTAGGATATAGCTCTGGGGTTGAATTAATGAAAAAAGTTGAAGAAGAAAGATCAGACGTCTGACCATGGCATTTGTCTTTACAGACTTGTGACCGAATTAAGCAGTCTGCAGCAGGCACCAAACGTCGGGTGTTTATCATTGAGACTATGGGTGGCTACTGTGGCTATCTGGCCACCATGGCAGGACTGGCGGCTGGGGCTGATGCCGCCTACATCTTTGAGGAGCCTTTCACCATCCGAGATCTCCAGGTAGCTGGCCACCAGAGCCTGCTAGGTGTCTCTCTGCCATTCTCGTCTATCTCCTGAGTGCTCCTTCGGTAACTAGAGTATGAGAGTCAAGGTGACAGTAGAGCTGATGGGCCCAGCCCCATGAAGACTAGAAGGGGTCCTCATACGTGTTCTCCAGCACAGTCTCACACACACAGGAGCACAGCTACTATTATGGGATGGCATTTTGTCTGGTAGCATGCTGCTAAGCCCTTGGTGGAGTTTGTGCTTTATCTTCACAACAGGCATCCAAAGCTACTGCTTCCATAGTGTGGGTGAGAAAAGTTCAGAGGGTTTAAAACGTCAAAACTCTTAAGAGAGCAGGTAGTTTAAATGCTTGAGGAATCCATGATGTCTTCTCAGTTCTGAGGGAAGTATCCCTTCGCCTCTGGGCAGGACTCATCTCATTTCACAGAGAGGGTCAAATGATCCTGATTTTTCTGGTTTTGAGTTCAGTGGAGGAGAAGAAAGCTACAAAGTAGAGATTTAGCAGCCAGTTGGGGAACTCCCAGCTCAGGGCCCTGGCCAATCCTTGACAAAGGCAGAGAGTAGAAGTCTTTTTTAACTGCCCACCTCAAAGCTCCAGAGAGGGTACAACCCCAACACTGAATCACTGCTGTGCATATAACCCACCCATGTGGAAAGTGTTAAGACACATGCTGTGCACACTTGGCTCTGTGTGGGAAGAGGGGCCAGAAGTTCCTGGACAGAGAGGTGGGAGAGGGAGTGACTGAAATGTCCAATCATGGGAGCTTCTCTAATACTCCCTCTCAGATCTGCCTGTCTTGGTTTGGCTCTTTCTAAGTATCAGTGGCACTAAACTTCTTAAGAGACACAGACCCAGTTTAAACACCGGCTTTGGAGTGGCCCCTCCCCCACAAGGTTTGCTGGGGGGGGGGGGAGGGGCAGGCTGTCTGTCTGTCCACCCTGAGCAATCCCAGCTAAGCCCGAGATCTCCTGCTTTACTTCAGGCGAACGTTGAACATCTGGTGCAGAAGATGAAAACAACTGTGAAGAGAGGCCTGGTGCTGAGGTACCTCAGGGCAGCTCAGGACAGCTTGGGAACCGTGCTCCCAGTTAGAAGAGACTAGGCTGTGGGTCCATCGGTGGCTGGGAACCTGAGGGATTTGATGTAGAAGGGGGAAGAGTGAACCGGCCAATCCCCTGAACCCTGTGAGGAGATAGAACAGCTTTTGAAAGCAAAGGGCAGAGAGGAAGGCTCCCAGGCTTCTGGTTTCCCTGGGGGAAGAGGGACGGACTCCTAGACTTCTGGTTTCCCTGGGGGAGGAGGGACGGACTCCTAGACTTCTGGTTTCCCTGAGGGGCAGGGAGGGACGGACTCCTAGACTTCTGGTTTCCCTGGGGGGCAGGGAGGGACGGACTCCTAGACTTCTGGTTTCCCTGGGGGGCGCGGAGGAGGGACGGACTCCCAGGTTTCTGGTTTCCCTGGGGGGCGTGGAGGAGGGAAGGACTCCCAGGCTTCTGGTTTCCGGCAGGAATGAGAAATGCAACGAGAACTACACTACTGACTTCATTTTCAACCTGTACTCTGAGGAGGGGAAGGGCATCTTCGACAGCAGGAAGAATGTGCTCGGCCACATGCAGCAGGTAATAAGAGACACCCAGCCGTGCCTTCACTGGTTACCAGAGCCCCCAACAGCCAAAGGGCTCCACTGGCTTTCTCTAGTTACCTCACTGTTACCATGGAACAAGGTTGGGTCATAACATCAAAACAACCTTATCTTAGATACAACCTGTCTTAGTCACTGTCCTCTTGCTATGAAGAGACACCATGACCAAGGCAACTCTTATGAAAGAAAGCATTTAATTAGGGGTTTGATTGCACTTTCAGGCTTAGTCCCTTATCATGGCAGGGAACATGGCTGCACACATGGTGGTAGGCACAGCGCGTCTGGAGTGGTGGTTGAGCACTCTGCCCTAGTCCACAGGCTGAGAGAGAGACAAAGTCTGGTTTGGGCTTTATGAGACCTCAATGCCCACCTGCACTATAACAGGCTTCCTCTAACAAGGACAAACCTTCTAATCTTCCTAATTGTCTCTAATAGTGTTACTCTCTGGTTGTGGAACATTCAAATGTATGAGGCTATTGGGGCCATTTCTTACTCAAGCCCCCACACGGCCCTAGAGATGGGATCCATTCTTTTTGCTTGGGCTATAGTTCCTCAACCTTGACATCACTGCCACTGGGGGATGGTTAGTTCTTTGCTGTTGGGTGACGGCTCTGTGCATTGCAGGAGCTTAACATCACCCCTGGCCTCTACCTACTATAGGTCAGTCAGTCAGTCTGTCATACCTCCCTGCCAGGGTTAACAAAACATCTCTAAAGACACTCAGATGTCCCCCCGGGGATCTCTAGTTGAGAACCAGCGATTCTGATGAGGAAAATGGGGTCAGAGAGAAAAACATTTTCAACACCACTTACCAAATGAAAATTAGAGCTGAGTCTGCCTACTTAAGATGGTTTTCCCGCCGGGCACTCCTTTAATCCTAGCACTTGGGAGGAAGAGTCAGGTGGATTTCTGAGTTTGAGGCTAGCCTGGTCTACAGAGTGAGTTCCAGGACAGCCAGGGCTACATAGAGAAACTCTGTCTTGAAAAACCAAAAAAACCAAAAACCAAAAAAAAAAAAAAAAGGTTTTCCCATAGTACCTTCATCTTTCATGAGCCCGAGGAATGAGTGTAGGCGTGTGTTCGTTTTGGCTTCCATCTCCACTAACTGGGCTTCAGGGGAAAGGCATCATTGCTGAGTGGTCTAGTTCCAGATGTCCCCAGCTCATTCATGCCTCTTACGCACCAACGTTCCTCTACCCACAAAGAATTCCCAATATCTTGGGCTGAGGAAAGGTACAGCTCCTGTGGGAATGAAGAATGGAGTGTTATTGGATGGATGGATAGATATATGTGTGTGTGTGTGTGTATGTATGTATGAGTGTGCACGTGCGTGTGCGCACGCACACACACACACACTTCTATGTCCTTTTCCACCTCCCTCCCATTTCTCTACTTGCTTTCTCTTAGTTCATAGAAAAACTGACAGAATATTCTGAGGTCCTCCCTGGAACAGCTAGGTTGGGTTACAGAGGACATTTCTATATCAGTGATGGTGACTGCCAAGTTGTCACACTAACAAGTAGACAGACTGAAATGGGATCTGTCACCTGTGAGGTAAAGAGAGCCATGTGATTACCATGTCCTTTAACTGACTGTCCCTGTGCTTAATCAAGGGCCAGCTCACCTCAGGTCCCTTCAGTGTCTCAGAGTGTCTTTCCATGGTCTGACTTCCATCCTGTTAACCCAAGATCCATTGTTTCTGTGTATTTAAATAGCTGTGCTTCATTGGGATCCTGTCCTCTAATGTTTCTGATTTTCTCCCCCTTAGGGTGGAAGTCCAACTCCCTTTGACAGGAATTTTGCCACTAAGATGGGTGCTAAGGCTATGAACTGGATGTCTGGGAAAATCAAAGAGAGTTACCGTAATGGTATGTGGGGCGGGAGGGTGAGCCCCCTCCAGAGGTCCACTCCTCAGCTGACCAAGTCATTGACCCATCCTTTATTCCAGGACGGATCTTTGCCAACACTCCGGACTCAGGTTGCGTCCTGGGGATGCGTAAGAGGGCTCTGGTCTTTCAGCCAGTGACTGAGCTGAAGGACCAGACAGATTTTGAGTAAGTCCTTATTGCATTCTAGAACTGTCCTCTCCCTTCTGCTCCCTGCCAAGCCCTGCTTTCCATGGCCTGTAATAGTCTCCAGTGCTTCCTTTGTGTAGTAACACCTGTGGGTACTCCAGCCTCCTCTGCCTACCTTCGTCCCATAAGCCTTTGGCAGAACTTCACTGGGGTACAACGATATCACCTCACCATTACTTCATTTCTCTGTAGGCACCGAATCCCCAAAGAACAGTGGTGGCTGAAGCTGAGGCCAATCCTCAAAATCCTAGCCAAGTACGAGATTGATCTGGACACCTCTGACCACGCCCACCTGGAGCACATTTCCCGGAAGCGGTCTGGAGAAGCTGCTGTCTAGACTTCTTTGGAGCGAGGGGTTAAGATCATCTGATCGTGGTCAGCTCACACCCTGGTAGATCTTAAGTCCGTGGCGTCAGTGTTCTAGCCCCTCCTACTCCCCTTCTAGGTTTCCCTGTACTCTGTAACTGCAACCAGGATCAAGCTGTGGCCGGCTGGGGGAGGGGCCGTGAGTGACTCTCCTAGGTAGCTGTCCTCCCTTCCACCCCAGCTTCATCTTATCACACAGGCTGGATCTCTCTAGTGCTACTGCTAGATTTCAGCTACTCACGAGTTTTCCTAAAAATAAGCTTTATTTATTTCTTTGTGATAACAAAGAGTCTTAGGTCCCTCACTTGTCCCACAGTGATGAGGTGGAACTACACTAATAAATGCCAGCTGCCACTGTGCTTCCGGTGCTCCTGTTATTACCTGTTGTCACCCGTGTCCCCACCCAGAGCGAGCTTCTCAGAGCAGCACACGTGCCTGTCCTGTGCACTTCCGCTTGCTGCAGGGTGTTTTGCTGTTCTGGGGTTTTGTAGCAGCCCTTGGTGTACCACAACACAGGGGACTGACCCTCCGCTTGTCTCCCACAAGTCCCTCTATCGGATCTACAGATGACGAGCCTGTCTCCGAGCATGAAGTGATGCTTTATTTCTTGGTCACACACCCACTACCCAGCTTCCCTTTTCTCAGCCATCCCACAATCTCCACTCAAATCAGCAGGATTCTGGCAGTTCCTCTGTAGGGAAGACATGTCTATTTTGTGAGCCCGGACAATAGGGACACCTTTGCTGAGCCTGTGTTGGTTGGAGTACATGTACCTGTTTTGGAAAGATGTCAGATCTTACTTAGCAGACATCTGGCTTTCGTTCCACAACAGAAGCTGTATCCTCATTGTGAAGTGTCCATTGCATTTGGGCTTCAGGCTTGGGACTATGAACTATACTCCAGGTTGACAGGAGCATGTCCTGTTTTTAATTTGCAGTGAGGATTAGCCTCCATACAGCAGACTGTGACTCAATTGCACATAAGCCTATTCCTCTCAATCCATACAGCCTTTTCTTGCCTGCTGAAGCAGGAAAGACACTTAACAGTATCGCAATAGGTATCTGGCTGTCTGAAGGACTACTATGCATCCTTTTCAGCAGTTCTAAATAGGCTGTTGGGACAGTCGGAAGTTAAGGCAGCTGATATGCTCATTGGCAGTCTTCAAAGGCCAGAGAAATTAACATTAAACACCAAGTGCTGTGTTAGACATTCCACATGTTACCACCCTCTTCAGAGAGGAGGACACTGTCTCAGAGTGATTCATGTTTAGATTTTAGCATTAACAAACCAAGAGTCAAACTGGATCTTTAAAATACACACACATACATACACACACACACACACACACATTTAAACCAGGTGTGGTGGCACCTTTAATCCCAACCCTCAGGAGGCAGAAGCAGCAGGAGGATCTCTGAGTTTGAGGCTAGCCTGGTCTACATAGTGAGTTCCAAGATAGCCAGGGCTACACAGAGAAACCCCTGGGGTAGGAGGGTTCTGGGAAGTGGAGGCTTTCTGTACACTATACCCTGGGATAGCAGATTCAGAATAATTTAAGATTTACTTTATGTGTAATGTGTCTGAGTGTTTTGCCTGCTTGTCAGTATGTATAACACATACATGCTTGCTGCCCACAGAGGTTAGAAGAGGGTGTCAGGTCCCCTGGAACTGGAACTACAGACGGTTCTGAACCACCATGAGGGTGCTGGGAACTGAGCCAGGTCCTCTGCAAGAGCAACAAGTGCCCTTAACTGCTGCACCATTTCTTTAGTCCCAGTCAAACTGATCTTGAAACCATTCTGCTCCTCACATGCTACCCCAGCCCCACCAACTCCACAAACTGGGAGAAGGAAATGGGGGAGCTCCGCATGCTGGGTCACAAGTGCAGTCGTCCTCACTGACAGTCAGAGAACAAGTGACACAGCACAAAGAGCAGTATTTCAGGGTCAAAGAAAGATCTGAGCCGGGCGGTGGTGGCACACGCCTTTAATCCCAGCACTTGGGAGGCAGAGGCAGGAGGATTTCTGAGTTCGAGGCCAGCCTGGTCTACAGAGTGAGTTCCAGGACAGAGAAACCCTGTCTTGAAAAACCAAAAAAAAAAAAAGATCTGAAAACAAATGTAGACAAGGACCACTTAGAAAGAAAAACAACCTAGTAAGTACATCTCGTCTTCCCAAAGTCAAAGACCAGTGAGACTGTGTCTACTGGATGCATTAGTAGTCACTGACTGTAATTAAAAAGTGACTGAGAAAACACGGAGTCCATGCAGACATCTTGTTCCCAAGTACCACAGGTGTCAGTGATGAGAAAGGAAAGGGCATCTTCAGTGGTTCCCAAGCACGCCGAAGAACAGAATGGGCCTGGCTGCCTTTCAGAATGGCGGTGCCAAGTTCCATTCTGAACTAATTCAGTCTTGGTGGGTAGAGTCTGGGCATTAGCATTTAATTTCCCTGTTAGGCTGAGAGGCGCTGCCTGCAGTACTGGATCTCAGTCTTGGAAACTTGACTTGTGGCATCTCTCTTCTCTGGGGTGGGGGGATTCTGGGAAGTGGTGGCTTTCTGCACACTATACTCTGGGGAAGGGGATTCTGGGAATTGGAGGCTTTCTACACACTATACTCTGGGGTAGGGGATTCTGAGGGAAGTGGAGGCTTTCTGCACACTATACTCTGGGGAAGGGGATTCTGGGAATTGGAGGCTTTCTACACACTATACTCTGGGGTAGGGGATTCTGAGGGAAGTGGAGGCTTTCTGCATACTACATCCACCATTTTCCTGATCATTCACGTCCATAATCACTTGCTGGGAGGAGAAGGAAAGGCACGCCGAAGAGCTAGCAAAAGAGCTAGCAATTTCTTATAAATGGGCAGAAGAGGAAGCAGAGAAAAGTAGAAACTGCAAGTTGCCAAATTTGCTTTTAGAATTATTTATTTATTCTTTTTTCAAATGGGCAAACCCCAGCAACAGCAAAGAACAAAAGCAGGCACACTTTTTTTGAGTTAGCTGCGTCAGAAGGTCCTATTCATTTGGGTGTAGTCTCCAGCCAGCTTTCTAAAAAGTGCATTCCAAACCCGCATACAGATCACTTACGGTCAAAATCAACTTCATCTAGTTAAGAACACGAAAAGGAAGAGCATTGTTCACAGAAATGGGTCTTTTCAGGGTAGACGGGCCAGTTCCAAAGAACCCCTTTTGTATTCTGTCCCCAGCTCCACTTACCCCACCATTTTCTATAGCTCAATAAAAAGCAAAGGTTCCAAGAGCAGGAAAAAACCATCTGCAAACTCTTAGGGAATGAAGCTTTCTGGAAAAGGCAGTGCCGCCCACTTTCCACCCTTACTACACAGTCCTTAATCGAGGTGCAGGACACTCGCTCAGCTCATTAGTGCAGAGGAGTTTTCAGGGAAAGAGCTGCATTAGAAGGCTGGCCTGGCAATCCTGAGACTGCTGGGAATTTGTGTCTCTTCTTATGGGGAGCAGCCAGATATCCCTGTGAAGTCCCACTGCTGGATTACTAGCCCCTGGGTACCATATGGGAAAGAGCCAGTGCTCCTGAATGCCAGATTCTGAATCTACACCCCGTCTGAAGTTTAAGCACTCATCCTCGAACATAATTCTTGTTAACTGGAGAGTGGATTTCTTAAACTTCAGATCAACTAGAACTTTTCTGAAGAACTCTTTCACAATGGTGCACCATGGCCCCAAAGGGAAACCATGTAGTCTAAGTACTTTACACCTGCCTAGGAAACGGGAGTTACACGGTTGACTAAAGTGGCTGACAGGGGACTTGGGGAAGACTTCTTTTGCAGGATTGAATATAAAAAGGCAACTAAGCAATGAAACAGCAAACAGAAGTGAGGTAAACTTTTTGGTTTGGTTGCTTCGTATGGGAGGGAGGTGGTACATACATTACTGATATGTGTTGCCTCAGAATCTATAAACCACACAACAGAAACAAGTTCTTTTCTGTGTTCCACAACAAAGAGACAGTACTGCAAAGAAACCTCACCCACAGTTGTCTGCATGATGACAGAAATGTTTCCTCCAGGCTACTCTAAGAGTAACAGGTATTCCTTCAACGATGCTGGCAGGGGGAGACCCTTCACTGCATCAGGCAGGTACTGGAGACCCAGGCTACGGCGCACAGCGTAGCGGGCAAGGGTTTTAAGAGTCCCTGGCGCTGAGCACAACACAGTCAGTTTTTCACACAGCTGCTGGTCTTTGGTCACTTCTCGTGGCATGATGCCATTTTTCCTTAATTCAAACTGTCCAACAGCTCTATGGAGGAGCTCAAAGCAGGAGTCTTCCTTCTCTGTTCCCAGTCCTCTAACTAGCAGAGCCACCAGGCGGGAGATGGGTGTCTGGCCTTTTAAGTTGACGACTCTGACCTCAGCACCATAATCAAGAAGGATGCTGACACTCTCGAGATTTCCCTTCATGGCAGCCCAGCTGAGCGGTGTATCGTTGTTGTAATCCAGGGCATTGACAGAGGCCCCGCTCTCCAGGAGAGCCCGCACACACTCAGCATTGTTCTTAAAAGCTGCCCAGTGAAGTGGGGTGTCTCTGTTGCCATCCAGTGCATTGGGGTTTGCCCCATATTCCAACAGGACCTCCACACAAGCCTCATCTTTCTCTGCTGCATAGTGGAGGGCTGTTCGGTTGTAACCATCCAGGGCATTGACCTGTAGAAAGGAAGGAACTATTTTACACTGGGCAGGTTACTGTGGAGAAGGAAGAAGCTGGCGAAGAATCCTGTACCTATTTTCCCACTGCCTTTGTCATGTAATGCTCTCCACAATAAGGTAATGTGCAATTAGTTCACTGGAAGTCCTGGTGAGTAAGATGAAAGACATAGAGACCTGTCTGACCGGGGCTGGCTATCAGACTGCCCAGTGTCCACCTCTCTGCTCATTAGTGTCGCCGCCCTGGGCAGGGAGAAAGGAGGGAAGGATGAAGCCCAAGTCTGCAATACTGCTTTGAGAGAGACTCAGCACTAACTTACCCTAACACACATCTTGTGATTAATGGTAACCAGAAGGAAAAATAATGAAGACAGAACTCTGTCCTTTCACTTTGCTGTGTTTTTAACCCTACAGTCGCAGATGACCTCACTGGCAGGAAGAGCACAAACTTCCAGTGCTAACTAAGATGGCAGCTGCCTCACTGAAACTATCATTATCTCCAATTCCTAATTTACAGAGGGCTTAAGATCTCCTTCACACCCCATGTCTTAGTTTGAGTTTCCATTGCTGTGAAGAAAAACCATGACCAAGGAAACACATAAAGGATAACATTTAATTGGAGCTGGCTTACAGTTTCAGAGATTCAGTCCATTATCATGGCGGAGGCACGGCAGCATCTGGGCAGACATGGTGCTGGAGGATGAACTGAGAGTTCTACATCTTGATCCACAGGCAGCAGGAAGAGACTACTGTGTTCAATACTAAACATAGTTTGAGCACATATACAGAACTTCAACCCCCACCCCCACAGAGATGTATTTCCTCCAACAAAGCCACACCTCCTAATAATGCCACTCTATGGGCCAAGCATTCAAATACATGAGTCTACGGGGCCAAATCTATTCAAACCACCACATTCCACTCCTGCCCACAGGCTTGTGTTCATCACACAGTGCGAAATGCATGTACTCCAACTTCAGAAGTCCCCATAGTCCATCACAGTCTCAGCCGTGTTTAAAATTAAAAGTCCAAAGTTCAAAGTATGCTCTGAGATTCATGCAGTCTCTTAACTGTAATCCTCTATAATATCAAAATCAAGAAGCAGATCACATACTTCCAACATCACAGGATGTACATTACCATTCCAAAACGCCATAGTGAGGAAATACAGAACCAGAGCAAGACCAAAAACCGGCTGGGCAGACTCCAAACTCTATCTCCATCTTCTTTCAGCTTTGTTGATTGCAACATAGCTCTTTCTCCTGGGCTGGCTGCACTGTTAGCAGCAGGTCTCCCATGGCTCTGGAATCTCTAACATCTTGGGTCTCCAAGGCAACTTCAGCCTTACAGCTTCTTGTTCCAACATGTCTGGGATCCACACACGATCTTCTGGGTTCCTCCAAAGGGCCACTTCTCTAGCTCTGCCTTGTGTAGCACTCTAGGCCGTGGTTGACTCCACTGCTGCTGCTGTTCTTGGTGGTCATCCCATGGTACTGACATCTCTAATACGCTGGGATCTTCCCCTGCAACTGGGCTTCACCAATAGCCTTTCTCATAGGCTCTCTCTCTTCAGGCCTCAACTCCTTTGCATGACCCCTTCGGTCCTGGGCCATCGACTGCAGCTGAGGCTCTACTTTCACCAATGGCCTTCCATGGCCTCTCACAGTGCCAAGTCTCAGTTGTTCTTCATGACCACTTCATGTTTTCAAAATCAGTACCACTTGGGTGACTCTTACACATTACCCAGTACAGCTGAGGCATGAGCTATAACCTTGGCTATCTCTAGAACACAGACTCTTTGTGCTCTCAGAAAACACTTCCCAGAAGATTTCACCTCAGTGATGCTGGTCTCTTTTACTCACCACTAATTTCTTACTTCCAGTAAGCCAGCATCAGGTGTCCCAGTAACCCCTTCTACTCTGGACTCTAAACCAGAGCCACATGGCTGAAGCAGCAGAGTTCCGCTGCTTGCTGGGGCTGGAACCCGACCCCCCTTTTCTATTACCAGCTTTATCTTTTTCAACTCCTTCAGCTTGGCTGTCCTGAAATGTGCTCTGTAGACTCAGAGGTCTGCTTGCCTCTATCTCCTGAGTGCTGGGATTAAAGGTGTTCGCCATCACACCTAATCCTAAGCTTTTCTAGAACTCCTGTTCACAGGAGGGGAGCTTCTGGGTGGGATCTGGTCACCACCCCCTTAATTCCATTTAATATCTTTAACCTATTAATCTCCGTCAACACAGGCTTCAGCTCCATCCCACTTCCTGGTGTCCTTTTAATTCTCAAACTATATACATTTTTTATTTTTCCTTTCTAAGCTTGCTACATTTCATCAAAATGTTCTTCAAAGGACTGGACCACATGCTTCCAGCTTAGGCTGTCTTGAGATTTCATTTGCTAGTTCGATTAATATGAATCTCTTCACTTTAGCCTCAAGCAGACTGTTCTGGACAAGGGCAAAAAGCAGTCACATTCTTTACCAAAGTATTACAAGAACGATCTCTAGGCAACATATTAAAATTCTTCTCCTCTGAAACCTCTTGAGCCAGGACCTCAGTTCAAATCCCCCTAAGTATAACTGCTTTCTTTGTTCTTACTAGTATGACTCATTACGTCACAATTAAGGTATCCCACTGCCTTCCTAATCCACAGTCCCAAAATCCACATCCTTTCAAACAAAAGCATGGTCAGGTCTATCACAGCAATACCCCAGTTCCTGGGTATTGTCTTAGTTTGGGTTTACATTGCTGTGAAGAAAAGCCATGATCAAGGAAACTTTTATAAAGGAAAATATTTAATTGGGGCTGGCTTATTATTCAGAGATTCAGTCCAGAATCATCATGGCAGGAAGCATGACAGCATGCAGGCAGACATGGTGCTGGAAAAGGAGCTGAGAGTTCTACATCTTGACCCACAGGCAGCAGGCGGCTACTGTTTTATACTAGCCTAGCTTGAACATATGAGACCTCAAAGCCCTCCTACACAGAGACGTATTTCCTCCAACAAGGCCACACCTCCTAATAATGTCACTTCCCATGGGCCAAGCATTCAAACACAAGAGTCTATGGGGGCCAAACCTACTCAAACCACCATACCATACAATGCAATAAAGCAAAACCCAACCATCTAACGGAGTTACCTGCTTTGTTTTGTTAAGCCTCACTTTCACTCTGGTCACTGGTATTAGTCACTCAGGGTATAACCGGGTTCTCACTTCGGGGTCACTTACATTGCAAACAGGTCAGTCACAACATTATAGACTATCTGTAACTAGTTTGTTTAATCACAGACTTATAGACAGAAAACATCATGGCTGTATGGCGGTGCTATGGTGGGGCTGGGTTCTTTGGCTTATTGTCCAGTGTGTTTAGGATGTCACATTGGCTTGATGGCTTGTCATCTCAGCATATGCCACCTTCAGGACTGCTCACCAACAAAGCTGCCACATTAATTTGTTATGTATTTACTCAGCATCGGCTGTAAGCCAGCAATCCCAACACTTCCGACCTTACTACACACCCTTTTTATAGATGGGGCAGTTGAGACAAAGGGTTTAAGGAAATCTGTTCAAGGCCACACAACTGCAAGCACTTGTGTCGGAACTGGAATCCATAGAATCTGGCTCCAAAGTCCTTTTGGGGGATGAGGGATGGTCAGCTTCAGACAAAGTCTTGTTATATATCCAAGCTGGCGTCCAACTTGCAGTCCATCTGACTCAGCCCTCCCAGTGCTGGGATTACAGGTGAATACTTAACCAGCATGCCTAGTTCAGAGTATATTCTTTTAATCATTCTTTACATTATGCGGCTTCATGCCAATACCAGAGTCCACTTTCAAAAATTAATTTGGATTTTTATCTTAAGATACATTACGAAGACAATTGAACCAAGTCATGCTAAAAATAGCTAGTGGGGGGATAAAAGCACAAGTGACCAGATTCTGAGGAACGGATAGCCCCATGGCAATCCGACAGAACCTCACATGTCTAAGACTGTCTCACAGGGATTAGAATTAATCAGAGTTGAGAAGCCTCAGTACTTATGTAACTGGATAGTCAACAGGAGAGGAGGCAATGGAAACATGGCCAACCCAGGAGGTAGGCAGGGCAGGAAAGAAATCAAACTCCTTCCTGGAGCCGTGGACAGCTCAAGGGCAGGGAAAACAAGAAAGGCAAAGGGATAAGATCCTTAGAATCATCTTGGAATCATTTGGATTCATGGTTGGTTACACCTTGCTGTAGTAACGTAAGTGCTAATGTCACTATGGATTACAAAGTAAGGCAGAAGGTGCAGAGAGAAAGTCTATGAAAACACGAGGGTCAAGTTTTTATGAATGTAGAAGCATTGAAAATGTCACTCACCTCCGCTCCCTTCTCCAGGAGTAACTCCACGCAGTCAGCGTCGGACACCATGCAGGCACAGTGCAGGGGCTTCAGTGTGCCATGCGTACAGTTCACATCTGCTCCCTGTGGGGAGGAGTTCAGAAGACAGAACCCACTGACTGGAGAGGGCATTTCTAAGTCTGAACATACCTAACTTCAAGTACCTATCACTCTAGTAATGAGGCCCAGTACTCAAACCAAGGGAATATGGAAGAGGAAGAAAAGAAAGTTAGTTCCCCAGAGCAGGGGCTGGAGTGTTGGCTCAGTGGTTAAGAGCACTTGTTCTTGTGAAGGACCCAGGTTCGATTCCTAGCACCCCTTCCTCAGACACCAGGCATGCATGTATTGCTCAGTTCCCCAGATTAAGCTATTACTTTTCTCTACAACATAGCCTGCCAAAATGGCCACCTGGACACCTCTGAGGACATGACCTTAAGAAGACCATCTACCTACTGTCTACGGTCACCATGCTCTGAACGTCATAAAAACCAGTCTGTCAGACTGAGGCCAGGACTTTTGCTCTTTTTGCAATTCACCGAATGACCCTCCTCACCAACTCGAAGGGCGTCTTAATGCTCTGTCTGCAGACCTTCGAGGCAGCCTGAGTCTCAGCACTGTTTCGAGTCTGATAAGGAAGATTCAAAGTACAGCATTCAAACCAAAGCCCAGTGACTCGGCAGCAGTGCTGGACAAAGTTCCTGCTCCCGAGTCTCCCAACCTGCCCTGCTGAGGAGGAGCTGTTGTATGCCTTCCTTTGGCAGGGGTGCAGCTCTGAAGCACTTACAGAACTGGACTGACACAGAAGATCCTCAAGTTGCTTTAAACCATGAAATGCAGAGTGACCGCATGGCTACATTTTCTAAAGCATCCTTCTGTTCCTTCTCCTCAAAGGGGGAAGGGCGCCAAACCTTTCTAGGGTACCTGCCATGTGGTACCCTAGAGCTGTGCTTAGACAGCAGAGAACCTGTTTCCTTTCTTTAAACAACAACAACAACAAACAACCAAGAATTGCTTTAGATTATGTGTATGTGTCCCTGTGTAAGTTTCTGCATGGCCTCACGTCCCTTGGAGCTGCCTGCCATGGGTTCACACGCAATCACTGAGCCACCTCTCCAGTCTCTCATTTTCTTAATCTGTAATTACCACACACTTTAGGGGATGGTGTCTTCTGGGAACTGAAATTGGTCGATAGCTGTTGTAACTAAGCAGGAAAGTGAAATCTCCCCATGTAATCACCCTACCCCAGGTTTGAAGGAGACCTCCAAGGAGTTAAAGCTGACCCCCTGACACTTTTGCGTGCCTCCTGCTACCCGCGGTAAAACACGTTCAGAAGGCCCTGAGCTTCGTGTCCTTCATACCCGCACATGCACCACAGCCGGGCAGATTTTACAAAACCAAACCCGGGGAGGAGGGCTGTGTAGAACATAGTTTATAAAAGGACAGACAGTAAAAGGGAGAACACAGGTGAAGTGTAATTAGGGAGAACATGTTTTAATAATCAGGTTAAAACCACCAATGAGCACGGAGTCCAGAGTACGTGCTAAACCAAGGTTGCAATTTGAAAACCCACAGGGATTAGCAGGAACCCCTCCTCCTTGGCCCTTCCCCCCCCCCCCCCCCCCCCCCCCCCCCCCCCCCCCCCCCTGTCAGAGGTCTGCTCTGTCAGCAGCCCACTCACCCCTCTGATGAGCTCCTCTACGTTGTCATGTGGGAAGGAGCGGATGGCAGCGATTGTTCGGATCAGGCGTTCGGAGAGGGAGTATTTGCTCTGAATGCTCTGCATAATATACCACATGCTGGAACTCATCAAGGCTCAGAGTATGTTCACATGCTCCAAACTGCCTGAAACAAATTAGACACATACAGTATCACTGAGTTTAACTCTCCTTACAGTTACGCTTTTTTTTTTTTTTTGAGGGCTCCCCACTATAAAAAAAGATTCCAAGAATATTAGTGATTAATCGGTGTCACCTGCTGGGATAGTAAGGCACTAGATTATAACAGCTGCTAGGATGTTAAGCAAACCGGGACACTCTGATCCTTGGGTCCTACATTCTGCTTTCTGATTTGACTAGGACAAGATCCTCCCGGAGCACTACATGGCCTTCAAGGCTAGCAAGGAGTAAGAGCTCCTGAAGGCTGAAGAGAGAGAGCATGCCACTCTTCCTGCTCTGAATCGTTGCATCGGTAGCACCTCAGGTTCCTTACGCCCTTGCCTTACAGTATACGTATGCCCATATCATCGTTTCTCTGTCTTCTCTGCTCAGTAAAGCCAGCCACCACATCCCAAACGATTTAACAAATACTGGCTGCTTGACAGACTATGAAAATGTGTGATACCTGTGAGGAATAAGAGGCAATGGGATAAACCTATCTTGATGATAAGTCATCTGTGAAATATTTTCAAATTTTCAAAAGAGAGGAAGAAAAAGAAATAAGATAACATTCTAGATAAAGGGGGAAAGTAAGCATATAACCACTCTGGAATCAACATAAATCTTTAAAGCTTCAAGCCAATAAAAAGAAATCCTTTCAGCTGTGGGTAATAAGTGGATTTAAAATAAAAACATTAGCCAACGCATCTGAGAAATATGGTTGTGCACATGTGTTGAAACTACATTATTGCCGGGCGGTGGTGGTGCACACCTTTAATCCCAGCACTTGGGAGGCAGAGGCAGGCGGATTTCTGAGTTTGAGGCCAGCCTGGTCTACAGAGTGAGTTCCAGGACAGCCAGGGCTACATAGAGAAACCTTGTCTGGAAAACAAACAAACAAACAAAAAAAAAATCCGAGAGAGAGAGAGAGAGAGAGAGAGAGAGAGAGAGAGACAGACAGACAGAGACAGGAGGGAGAGGGAGAGAGAGACAGAGAGACTACATTATGGCAGAGAGTTCTAGGATGAGAGGTGACAGAAAACAATTCAACAAACGTAGATTCAACTACAAAACGAAAGCTTTAACTACAGAAGGCGTGTTAAATGACACATCTTAAAATGAGGCGGTCCATTCTTATGAAAAACAAAAAAAACCCTGGAGAGAATGCATAATAAACAGCTCCAAGTCTTTGGGGGATTTGCTTAGGAATCTACGTTCTTATTATCAATGCCTGCCCCAAGAGTAACTGCAATGGGAAGTTTGTTTTTAATGCCTGGCACATGACAGTCCTCAACATAAATCTGTTAAGTTCATATTTGACTTGGCATCACACTGCCCAGCACCCCGATGGCACTCACCAAACTCCTGGGTTAGGTAAGTTGCTGTCAAGGTGTGACTCAGAAGCAAAAGCTTGGGAGGCAGAGACAGGCGGATTTCTGAGTTCGAGCCCAGCCTGGTCTACAAAGTAAGTTCCAGGACAGCCAGGGCTATACAGAGAAACCCTATCTCGAAAAGCCACAAAAACAAACAAACCAAAAAAAAAAAAAAAAACAAAACAAAAAAACAGAAGCAAAAGCTTTTACTATAGAAGCTACTAAATTTTTGTAATTACACGTGCAACTACTAAGAAGTGCAAATCTGAAAAATATTTTTGATAGTTTTCTAATGTATGTTTGCTTTTGTGATGGGGTATCCCTTTATACAATCGATAACGTAGTATAAACTCTAGTATTTTCTTTTTGCTAATCAGTAGCCATTTATAGCTGTCTGAAAAGAATATGGGGCTGTGGGCATGGCTTGGTAGTGGCTGCTTAGAATTCGGCAAATCCTCTTTTCTTAAACTTTGTAACAAAGGGGACAAAAAGGACTGGGGTCCGGAGTGGGCGCAAAGGTACTATCTGGGTTTCAGCTATGGTGTTGGTCCGAGGGGACAAAGCACATGCTATCTAAAGCAGAAGGCTTGGCCTGACGTGGTTACGTTTCTGGTACGTTAAGCAGATGACACTAAACCCTGCACTCATTTTACTGGTGTTCCTGGATTCCAGGCTAAGAACTCTAAACTACCCTGAAACTCCAGGTGAAACCGTGTGCCTTCGGCGAGGACGGCATCTGCTGTCAGCATAGATCAAGATAATCTACCTTCCCGGGCCAGCAACCCTGCAGTCTGACCCCCGGTGGATCCCTTCCTCAGCTGTGACTCATTTGCCCCATGCCCTGGTTTTTTTTCCCCTTATGGAATGTACAGAAAACTTTTTTTTTTTTTTAAAGCAATGCACAAAGACACTCAACAGACCCAACAGACCCCGCGGTGACCCTTGGCCTGGCCGGAGGCTCCCAACCCCACGAAGAGGACAGCTGGGGCTCGCAGCTGCCGGGTCTGGACGAGCGGAGAGGGGCGGGGGCCAGGGCAGTAAATGCCAGGACTTGCAGCAGGGACCCCCGGGCGCTCGCAGCAATCTGGGCGAGTCCCGGGAGCCTCAGCCTGCACCCTGGGGCGCCGACCAGCCCCCGCCCCCACCACACGCGAAGACCAGGAACGGCGGCCGGGTCCAGAGGCACACAGCCCGGGCAGGCGGCTAAGGGGCGTTAACAGGCTGCGAAGCACCGACTGTGGGGGCCTGGCTTCACACCGTCCCGCACCCACGGCCGCACTCACCGAACCGCGGGGCAGATCGGGCCGGGAAGCCGCTGTCAAGGCGTGACCCGGAAGCAGAAGCCGCCCGCAGCAGCCCCGGGTTTACAGCGCCAGACGGCCGAGTGCGTAGGCGCCTGCGTGTTGGCCAATGTGAGCAAGCCGAGTGCGCCTGCGCAGACTGTGGAAGGCGACAGTTCTTAAACTTTGAGGAGACCGCAGCCTACCTCAATCGCTGCCTATAAGCAATGGGCGTGGGCGCGATCGCTAGCTCACCCCTAGCTTCTGACTTCGCGTCCTGCTCCAATGGTGAAGGAAAATCCCGAATTTTAACCCTATTCTCTACGTCTGAGTCTGTGTGGACTAGGACATCCCACTAGTCTGCCTCCCAGAGTCTGTATCTGCAAACAGTACTGACACCTCAAGCCCAAAGTCTTCTCTGCTTAGCACCATCCTTTTAAAGTAGAGTACAAACGTCACATAACTGATAAAGCAAGCGACTGGTGACTGCCGCTCTTGATCCGATGAAGCCCAGCTTATTTGAACCACCTCTCTCTCTCTCTCTCTCTCTCTCTCTCTCTCTCTCTCTCTCTCTCTCTCTCTCTCTCAGTATCCCTCCACTGCATAGCAAAAGCAGGTTTGCATCTGTATACCACAGAGGGTCAAAGGATCTAGCAAGACAATGTATACCTGGAGCGTGGCAGCCACCTCTCTTCAGAGGTTCTGGGTCTTTGAACAGCTCTGGTTCAATGACCCAGCACAGAAGGAAGAGTACACGGTTAGAGCTTTGATAACTGATATATTTCACTCAATTTCTCCGAGTATTAACTTTCTCGAACGTTGACTGTAACAATACTTAAATATCCTTATATTTCTAGAAATTTTGAATTTACTTAAGTACAAAACAAAGTCTTGCTTCCGAAATGCTTTCTCCGTTGCCCAAATTCAAACAACTATATAGCTGTCGTGACGGTACTGTACTATAAAATGGAACCTGGGAGCACTTCATTATAAAATTGCAAAGCCTACAGTGTCCTAGTTTTTCTTCTTCTGGTGCCACCTTCCTGAAGAAAGATAAGAACAACAACGATTCTCAATTTAAAATTTTAATGTTACTTCTGCTAAAAATATTCAAACATACAGAAAAATTAGAATAGTAACATGAAATCTTTATAGCATCACCTCTTTGTAAAACATTGACTTTTTGTCACATTTAAAATCTAATATTGCTTTTGTTTTTTTGTTTGTTTGTTTGTTTGTTTGGTTTTTCGAGACAGGGTTTCTCTGTGTAGCCCTGGCTGTCCTGGAACTCACTTGGTAGACCAGGCTGGCCTCGAACTCAGAAATCCGCCTGCCTCTGCCTCCCAAGTGCTGGGATTAAAGGCGTGCACCACCACCGCCCGGCTTGTTCTTTTTCAGTTTTAGGTTGTTCTTGTTTTTTTTTTTTTTTCTTTTCTTTTTCAGACAAACTAGTAAAAAAAAAATCTGTAACTCCTGCTGCACTGGAGATTTTTTTTTCTGAGAAGACAATTATTGTCCTGATGGTTAACCCCCTTTCCCCAATGCAATTCCTAAATTTATTGAGTGGTAAATGCTAAAGTTTTTAGGTTATGAAAAAAATCAGTATTTTATAAAATACTGATTTTTTTTTTTTTATAAAATTTTAGTTTATAAAATACTGATTGTATTTTGTCAGTAGTGATAAAATAGACTGCCCATCCAGGTTGTTTTGAGGTGTTTTGGAGACATTGCTTTAGATTTGTTGAGCCATTTACTGAGCGTTTACTTCCTGGGGTCTCAGTTTTTCAGGGAACAGAGATGAAGTGTAGTTCCTTTTCATTAGGGATTGGAAGACAAATGATGATTGTGTCAACAAGTTTTTTTTTTTTTTTTTTTTTTTTTTTTTTTTTTTTTAATGTACAAAGCCCATGTTGAAGAATAGTTCTACCCAAAATGAAACCAAGAGCACATATGAGGGAGACCTATGAAGAGCATCAAAGGGAAAATTAGTGCTGTTGACTCCTGCCTGGCCTTCCCTTCAAATATTTCTTTCTTCTCAAGCAAATGAGGTTTTTTGGCACCAGAGAGTTTGAAAGCTGTTCCTTGATGTTGTCAAGTCCATAAGGACATTATTATTTCTGCCTGTTAGTGGGAGAGGGCTGCAGCTGCAGAGAATGCACGCATCGGTTCCTTGTGGGCCACGTAACAGGCAGGCAACACAGAGTTGCCTACTGCCTAAAGAGCAGTCTAGAGGCATGGGGGAACCAGACAGCTGAAGTTAGGGATGAAGGAAGCCTAAACCCCATAGTTTGTTGTAGATCTGCACCTCCATGTCTCTCTCTAAGCGAAATGCATTTACGTATGAGGGCTTTGCTGACAGGAATCTCCGAAGAATAGCTAAAGGCCTCAAGGGGGTTGGAAATCAGCTTTCACCATCTGCTGACCTTCCAAAGAGCAGCCCTCTGGATGCCAGCATCCTGCTTCCTCCTGCTTTTTCACAAGCAGATGGTGATAGAGAAGAGAGCTTTGGTGGTGTGGGTAGAGGCAGGTGTTGTAATCTAGGAGAAAGTTGAAGGCTGGTGGCCACCAGGCGTGGGCCCCACTAAGGGAAGGACAGAGCAGTCTTGGACTGATTAATACCTTAGCATGAAGATTTGAGAATATGACTAACATTTTAGACTAGAAACATTCTAATTACTAAATCTAGATTTTTTTTTTTTTTTAAATTTCAAGGGACTGTTCTGTAAAAGATTGTCAGAGAATGAACCAAACGGTAAAAGTCTATGTAATTTTCTGTTCAGGAACCAAGGAAGATAATGTAAGCCCAGCTCCTAGGTAAAATGTTTGAAAAGATGCTAAAAGCCAAAAGAACAAAGCTACATTTGACCACACTCCATGACCTGTGCCTTCCACATCTGAATTTCATCCCTATGTGCTCATTGTAGTAGTTAATGCTGTCCTTTATCGTTTGAATAGAAATAATTTATGAGTTTGGGGAGGGTTGTTTTTGTTTTTTATTGGTTTGTTTTGTTTGTGTTTTGCGTGCTGCATTTCCTATAAGACTTTTAGATCTTTTCTCCCTATGTTAATTTTAATTCTGCCCTTAAGAAGGGCCCAGTAGATGGTGTTAACTGGCAGACAGTCTAACTAGTGTTTCTATTTTCAGAGCTGGGCATAAACTTGAGCTGGAAACTTGATAATGCTGTTATGATTGTACCCACTGCTGCTAGCAGCGATCAACATGGATTATTAGTATCCAGACCATGTAGAGGCCATGGGAGTGAACCAGAATACAGATCTGATGTCTTGCCCTTTAAGCCACATGTATAAATCCTTTTAGGAGTAAAACAAGCTGTTCATCCTCTCTTATTGTCTCCAACTATTCTCCTGGTTTTACATAGATCCTCTGGAGTGACAGGAAGCTGGAGGAGAGGAATTCTGCTTTGCAAGCTTCTAAGTGGCAGCAGAACGCCTTTGACAACAGTTTTCTGGGCTCTGGCCAAACTCATCAAAAACACCCCTGCTTCAGACTGCCTTCTTCAGGGTCACATGTCTAATGCTGGTGGCAGTTTTTCCCATGTCCTTCCTAGAGATACTTAAGTGTAAGGAGGTACTTTTTCTAAGTGCTCTTACCACCAAAAGAACAGAAACCAAAGGAATCTGAGATACTCTTACCCATGAGGGAGAGAAGGGATGGGTCAAAATTAATAGGATAGAGTGAAAAGTTAGGATCCATGTATCACATAGCTAGCTGAGATACTAACTTTCCCTCAATAACACAATAACGTAGTTTACCTTTCTCTGAACTTATTTAATATTTTAGAGTTGTGACTTAATGCAACCTTTTTTTGAGACAGGGTTTCTTTGTGTAGCCCTGGCTGTCCTAGAACTCATTTTCTAGACCAGGCTGGCCTCGAACTCACAGAGATCTTCCCACCTTTGCCTCCTGAGTGCTAATGTAATTATTTATATTTAAACACAACATAACACCATGTAAGCACAGTAAGAACCAACATTCCAATCCTGAGCAAGTTGCATTCTGTATCTCAGCCTCAGTTTACCAACCCATACAGTGGGATCAGAGAACACCTAATCCAAGGGTAGGTTCACAAAACTTAGGCCCTATTTGTGAAGAGAAGTTTTATATGCTATATTGAGTTGTTCTCTAGTTTATACTAGAGACATCTGAGAGGAGGAAACTTAACTGAGAAAAAAATGCCTCCAGAAAGTCAGGCTATAGGCAAGCCTGTAGGGCATTTTCTTAATTAGAGATTGAGACATAGCACCACCCTGAGGCTGGTGGTCCTGGGTGCTCTAAGAAATCAAACCCCAACATCTCTCCCCACCAAATGAAACCTCCAGTGCTGGGAATGGATTCATCTTAGTTGTTTTTCAAATGGCCTCCATGGAAACCGACCCCCAACAACCCAGCCTATAGCCAAAGCTATTGATCCTTCTCTACAAACTGACGGCTACTCTATATTGCTGAAGACACATAACTCACTGAACATGGAGAAGTCTAGCTAGTACACCTAGAGCCTTCACCCCTGCTGACCAGTGGTCATGGTACTAGAAGGTCTTCATGCTACCAAAGGAGAACAGTAAATACCGACCCAGCTACAAACCCTTTCATCTACAATGGTGGATGTAGGGAGTGGTTCTGATGCTTCGGTCCTTTTCCCCAATTGGTTCTTGATGGATCAATAAAGATACCAGGGGCCAGTTGCTGGGTGGAAGGAAAGGGGCAGGACTTCCGAGTCCCCACAGGCGGGCTGAGAGATACAGGTTTAAAAAGGGGGTATTTTCACCATGCTTTGGAGGGCGAAAAGGTGACCAGCCATGTAAAATCTTGGGAGGAGTGGCCATAGGCCGCTTTCCCAGACCGGAGATGAGAAGCAACTAAGTGGAGGGCAGTTTGGGGTTGCCAAACAAGGAGAAGGTAACTGAGTAACTAAAGTTTAGGGCAGATTAAGGATGATGAGCTAAGAGTATTAGGAAGGGCATGCTATCTATGGGAGATTAGAAGTGCCCAGCAACCGGGCGGTGGTGGCGCACGCCTTTAATCCCAGCACTTGGGAGGCAGAGGCAGGCGGATTTCCCAGTTTAAGGCCAGCCTGGTCTACAGAGTGAGTTCCAGGACAGCCAGGGCTACACAGAGAAACCCTGTTTCGAAAAACAAAACAAAACAAACAAACAAAAAAGTGCCCAGCAATTAAGGCAATAAGGCAGCTTGAAAATAAACTAATTGTGTGTGTGTGTGTGTGTGTGTGTGTGTGTGTGTGTGTGTGTGTGTGTGTGT
>JANHMN010000012.1:5332077-5366813 GCA_030674055.1 Rhabdomys pumilio | reverse complement strand
TGTGTGTGTGTGTGTGTGTGTGTGTGTGTGTGTGTGTGTGTGTGTGTTTCATCCGTGGATCTGAGGGAACCTGGACAGAACTGGTAGCGCGGTTCACCCAGAGCTTAAAGTGGGGTGGCAAAAACTTCAAACTACAGGTGACTGCCTGCAAGACATGCCGGTGCAAGATATGCCAGTACAACAATAACACAAATGTTTGGAAATGACCAACAAATGTCTTACTGGATTTAAGGGCCACTCCATGAGATGGAATCTACGCCCTATACCTCCCCGATGGCCAAGAGCCTAAGGCTAGACGCACCGTGGGTGTAGAGAAAAACCAAATAAATACATTGTTCTGCTAAAGGAATGCTCTGGTGTACTTAGATCAGTGTCTCGGTCATCATCGTACTTAGATCAGTGTCTCGGTCATCATCGGAGGAGCTTTCTCCTACGGTAGAGACAACGGGACAATATGCAGAGTGAGAGACCTTGGAACACTCAGTCAGTCTCAAATGGGATGACTCCACTAAACCCCTCCCCTCAGGGCTCAGGAAGCTGCAGAAACGAAGGCAGAAAGATTATAAGATCCAAGAGGGATGGAAGATACCAGGGAACAGAGGCGGTCTAGACACAGGATGATCGATGCAACTATGAACTCAAGTGACCATGGCAGCATGAACTGAGCCTGCGCAGAGCTAAGTCAGATGGGGTTTCAGTGTTCGGAGGGGAAATAGACACTAGCCCCCATCCCTAAGCTACAAGCTATCTCGGGATATGATAATCACTTGGGAATGATAAATTAGTTTTCTGTAAAAGAGTCTCATTGGGTACAAATAACACTAAGGGCAAGCCCTACGCCCAGCAGCAGATGGCCAATACAAAATAAACGTAAGGTACCTGGGAGGGTTTTGTCAGAGTGCCTTGTCTAGGCTTTTATTTGTTAACCGTATGCATCTTTTACTTAAATATTACGGTTTCCAATTTTGTTTTTATGGGTTTTCAGTGTGTCTGAATGTGTGTGTGTGCGCGCGCGTGTGCATCTCGGCATCTGTATGTATTTCTTATGTTTTTTCTTTGGCTGTTTTTTTTTTCTGTTTGTTTTGTCCTACTGAGGTTTGTTTGTTTTTAATCATTTATTTATTGTTATTATCCATTATTATATATTTCAGTTTGTGCTCTGAGAGAGAGTTGGGTGGGTGGGTAGGATCTGGGAGGAGTCGGGAGAAGGGAAACTGTAATTAAAATTTATTGTATGAAAAAAATCTATTCTCAAGGAAAAAAACTAAGCATGTACTTGCTTACAATATGGCCACATGGAAACAAAACAAAAGTAGGCTGAGCCAGGCATCAGGTACAGCAAGCACCATCCTCCACGGCCTCTGTGTCAGTGCCTGCCTCCAAGTTCCTGCCAGGTTTGAGTTCCTGCTTTGGCTTCCCTCACTGGACTGTGACTCAGGATATGTAAGCCAAACAAACTTCCCCCAGGTTGCTGTTGACTACAATGTCCATCAATAGCAACCACAACTAAGACAGCAGGTATACATGAGATGCAAGGTAATCTGAACTATGGAAAAGTGACCTCCCAAAGACAGGGACAGGAGACTGTCTTCTCTTAGACAAGAAAGAAAGAGGCTCAGAGGTCAAATCAGGGAAAAACTGAAAAGGAGATTTGGGAACTGGAATAAAGAGAAAGTTGGAAGGAGACAGGATGCAGGCTTAGGCTGAGTTACCCCACTGGAGCAGAGCAGAATTAGTGTGCAGCTGGAGAGGTTCCCAAGGCGCCTCAGGATTAAACAAAGGCGTCTTTCAGAAACCGCCTGAGGCAAACACCCCCTCAACATTCAAATGCTTCTTCTTTTTGCTTTCCTTTTCATTTTCTCCAGGACTCCGGAAAATTAATGAGTTATTATTTTTTAATGAAAATTGCCTTTATTTTGTTCTATGTAGTGTTTTCCACAACCAGAAATAATTTTAAAAACACTTTCGTAGAGAAGGAATGCTTGTGGGGATATTGAAGAATTACAGTAAAAACTCAATCAACATTATAACATATACATGCTACATTTTTCCAAGAACATAAGCATTGCAATTTAATTATTTGGCAAACACCAAAGTAGATGAACTCTTGCAGGAAAGGTTTTTTTGTTTTGTTTTTGTTTTTTTTTTTTTCTTGCCTATGGAAGGGAAACGAGATTTGAAATGCCCACTTGCCCACTTTCTGGTATGGTTGACTGGTTTATACCAGTGGTTCCTCACCTTCCTAGTGCTTTAACACAGTTCCTCATGTTGCGACCACCACCGTAAAATTATTCCACTGCTACTTTATAACTTGCAATTTTGCTACTGTTACAAATCATTATTGTGTGTTTTCTGATGGTCTTGGGCGACCCCTGTGGGGTCATGACCCACAATTTGAGAATATCTGGTCAAGACTAATGTGGAGTGTCCTAGTAAAGAAGAGACCAGATTGTCTGAAGCAATTCTAGGAGCCTGAAAAGTAAATTCGCTTCCATTTCAGAATTCTCTGCTGGAGTATGGCCTTTGCCACTTCTGATATGAATACGTCTCCCCCTGGAGGACAAAGAGAGTATTTGTTCATTCAGGCTCCTTCCCCAAAGTTCAGTCATTAGTACATTCATTGACTCCTTGATTTTATTTTTTTAATACATTCATTCATTTATCCTTCCGTTCTTTCTTCTTTAAAAAGATTCATTTATTTATTTTATGTATATGAGTACATTGTAGCTGTCTTCAGACACACCAGACCCCATTACAGATGGTGATGAGCCACCATGTGGTTGCTGGGAATTGAACTCAGGACCTCTGGAAGAGCAGTCGGTGCTCTTAACCACTGAGCCCTCTCTCCAGCCCCCCAGTCCTTTCAACACGTATTTATTAAATGCTATTACTATGTCTGTTAACTATGAGAGATGCTGATGGTACTGCCAAGAAGAAGATAAACATACCCCTGACTCCAGGGAAATTACAGTTCATGTGGGAAATAAGAATTACAAAACCACTGGCATACCTGCAGAGTCACAATAACGATGCGCACCATACAGAAAAAGGGCAACGCATATGTCTTTCCAAATGTGTATGCTGAAGTCTTAGCCCCTAGGATAGTGTAGGCAACGAGCATCTGAAAGGTGATTGCTCATGAATGTGGCGAATGTCCTCGTAAAAGAGACCCCAGAGAGATCCTTTCTCCTTCTGTCAGGAAGGACAAAAGTGAAAGAATGATGGTCTATGGGAGATGGGCTCTCACCACACATGAGTCAGCATCTTGATCCTGAACTACAAATGTCCATTACTGTGATGCGTACACTTTTGTTATTTATAAATAATTCAGCATATTTTGTTACATTGCATACTAGAATAGAACAGAAAAGTTGAAGAATAATACGGTTACTCAACAAAGGACATCATTCAGGGTGGAAGGCCAAGTGTGAATGTAACTTTCATTCGCCATATGTAATTGTCGTCTCAGAGGCTTCCTGCTGAGTAAGTTCATCCTTTCTAGTTCTTTCTGAAGTCTGGCTGGTTCAACTCTGCTGTTCTGGCTCAAACTCCTCTCCAAGCTGACTGATTCAAACTGGCTGTTCTCAGCTCCTCACTGAATTGCCCTGCTTGGAAAAACTGACCCTGAGTTTTGCAAACATAACTTTACTGTCTGAGCTGACTGAAAAAACTGAATGGAACTGAACTCACCTGCACTGAACTGAACTCAGCTGAACCCCACTGCAATGTCTGAACTGAACTGAGGGGCACTCACTGTGTTTGAAAGATTGAAAACTTATGAAAAATATAAAAAGTTTTTATGCCCCCTAGACCTGAGCAAAAGAATGCAGGTTCACTAGTTCCAAAAAGCAGAACTAAATGTAAGATTTTGGGTCTTCATTGCCCCTGGATACATTCCACATTCCGGGAGGGGTACATTATCCCTGAGTCTGAGGACACTTGCTAGATTAACATTCAAGAGAGAAAGGGAAGGACTAATTAGCATTCCTCAGACCTCAGGGAAGAGAACCCACCTATGGGTGGGGAAGGCCCAAAGCAGGAAGACACATTCCTGACCACAAAGAAAGATGCAAGTCATCTGGGTGGTCCCAGGAACTGGCTGACTGCAAGATAAATAGTTGGGCAAGGTTACATCCTTACAAAAGATAAGTGTATAAGACGTTTTCTGCATGACCCTGACTAAATTTGGGTTGGGACTTTTTAAGACTTTCTACTGTTTTTATGTTATGTTTCCTTGATTACCCCCTAAACCCCCTTGGTCTGTGGTTCTGCCCTATATAAGCCCTCCACTTCCTGCCCACGAGGTAGACACTCCTCTGCCCCTGCGTGGGTCACGAGTCTCGACCTCAGTCGACTGACCCCGAAATATACCTCTTGCTGTTGCATCAAGAATGGTGTCTTGTGAGTTATTGGGGTGGCCTCGAATTCCTGAGGCTTGAGGTAGGTCCTCCCTTCATGCGTGGGGGAGTTGCCCTCCCCTCCTGACTCTGTGCTGCTCCCAAGTAGCCTCTCTTTCCTGTCTGTTCTCAGGAGAGCTGGGCATATCCTGTCTCTGACTCATTCTGTCAAATCTTTCTCTGATTCGTCAATTTATCTGCCACTCAATTAGACATCACTTTCAAACATGGCTGCATCCTTCTACAAACCAACCCCCCATTCATTTGAGGGGATTAAAGGTGAGTACTACAGGTGTTTCTGGATTCCAGCCAGAGGGATTAAAAGTGTATATTCCAGCTGGATCACACAGACCTAAGTCTTTGGATATGATTCCTTTCAAGAGTAGCCATTTTGATGGATTAAAATTCCTCTACAGTCAGGAAGCAGTTCCCTGAGTGCAGATCTGGAAGATGGGTGGGAGAAGCAGGTTAAAGGTGAGGAGATGGTTCAAGAGGTAATGCTGAAGCCGACTGAGCACCAGAGAGTGCAAAGGCTTTGAGAGAAGAGAAAGAGGCCAGGATGGATAGTAGACAACACAAGTGGAGGCCAAGGATAGTAGGGAGACTCCAGACCTGGTTGAGGCTTGGGGGACACCTTAGAGTTTCCTAACTGTGTCTCCAAAGAATGGGAGCTCAGTACTGGGTTTTAGGCAAGTAAATCACCCTGCCAGCATTTTTAAAGGGTCACCCTGGCTTCCTGAGGTAGCATCATTTCTGCCACAGAGATGTGGGAGAATTTGATATATTTTAATGTCAGAATTAGTAGGGGTTGGTAGTGCTCAAAAGCAACATGGTTCCTTCTCCTCCCAGGATCCCCATGTGCTCATGCATAAACTAAGGAGACAGTTACAAAGCTAGGGCAGGAAGATGAGTTGAGACAGATCAGTTTCAAGGTGGACTCATCAACCTCTTAGTGAAGCTCCTACTATGTGCCAAGCAAAATGCTTGGTGCTAGACACTAACGGTTTACAAGTGACAGTGAAAGACCCTCGAAGGGAGACCCTCACTCAAATCCGGATCTGCACGTACCCAAGGACACACAAGAGACCTTCTTGATGCAATAGCAAAAGGTAGTTTAATGGTGAGGGTCCTCTGGTCGGAACATATCTCACGCAGGAGATAGAGGATTCGACGAAGACCCCAGGAAGCTTAAGATATTTATAGGTAGAGGTTGGAGAGAGCGGAAAAATTTGGCACGGTTACATGTGATTGGATATTTTAAACATCAGCAATTTGCGTTGTAGAGTGAAAAATTACAGAGACCATTTTATAAAATATATACAGGCTCACTAGTTCCAAGAAGGCGGAACTGAATGTAGGATTTCACAAGAGTTACACAAGAATGAACACTGTTCACTGCCCTGGGATACATCCCAGGAAGAGTAGTAACATTCCTCAAGCCTCAGGGAAAAGAACCCACCTGTGGGTGGGGAAGGCCCAAAGCAGGAAGACACATTCCTGACCATAAAAAATGCAAATCATCTAGGTGGGACGGTAACTGGAGCGAGTGAGAAATAGTTTAACCTGAAATAGATGGTAATGACAGGGTGAGGTACAGTGACTTGGTAAAAACTACATTATTGAGAAGAATGAGTGTGCAGAGTGATTTTCACATGACTAAATCATTTAGGGTGGGTTCCTCTGAAATGTTCCACTATTTTTATGATCATGTATCCTTGACAACCCTTCACCCTCCTTCCCACTCCCCTGGTTTATGGTTTACCCCTTTAAAAACCCTCCTCAGACTGAGTGGCTTTGTCAAACTGTACTCCTGCGTGAGTGTGCAGTTTGAATGCTGGCTGCCAGCTCTCTTCCCTAATAATCCTCTGCTGATTGCATCCAGGTACGGTGTCTTGAAGTTTGTGGGTGTTGGAGACTTCCCGAGACTTGAGTAAGGATCTCCCTAATTTGGGTGTCTTCCGCGTAAGCAATCATTTGGGCTGGCAGGATGACTAGTTATTTTTGATCATGAAACCTCGGACCTCCCAGACAGGGGGGAGAGAGCTTAACTTGTCCTTGCTTTTCTTTCCATTTCTGGTCACTCTGCCCCTGGAGGAACTTGATATTTTTATTATGGCTATATTTAACAATTTATCGGTGGTCTTTACTGACCATGAATTTTTGTTATGTGTTCCAAACTGCTTTCAATTTTTTTATTCTCACAACAGCAGCTAACAATTTTATCCTCAAGACACCAGCCTATTGGGGGCTGCCATGCCATGATATTTAATGAAATGGAGTTACACAAGAATGAACACTGTTCAGAGGACAGCTGGGGAAGGTCTTTGCACCACCCGGGAGTTCAGTGAACACTTTTCAGGAGGGACAAGTAAGCAAAGTTTTGAAAAATTACAAGAACCCATTAAAAAAAGTAGGAGACTTTTCTTCTCCAGGAAAAATCAAAATAATTTAAGAGCTAAATAGATTTTTGTCAGTGTGTGTGTGTGTGTGTGTGTGTGTGTGTTTGAAATAGGGTATCTCTGGCTATCTTGGAATTCACTATATGGACCAGGCTGGCCTCGAACTCACAGGGACTTGCCTGCTTCTGCTTCCCAAATGTTGGCACTAAAGGCATGCGCCGCCAATGTTTTGCTGAGTTCTCTCATTTTAATGAAGCAGTTAAAACACTGTATAGTGAGAAGGCTGGGCTGACGCCATGACAGGCTTCAAATTGGCAGTTCAGGAGACTAGGCCTAAGAACTGGACAAGTCCAGGTAAGCCCAGGCAAGTCAGTTACTAGAAAAAAAAAAAACCCTCTGGCCTGAAGCAAGGGCAGTGGGTCAGCAACAGTTTCCTGCCTCCATGACACAGTAATAGTTCTTGAATGTTCCTAGAGATGGAGCAAGATAAAGGTCACCTATCCCGGAAATCCCCTAATGTGTTTTAAAAAGGGCCTGTGAGCTCACTTGACTGTCTGCATCTTGGAATGGGAGACCCCAGCGCGCTAGACATCTGCAGAACAAAACACTCTTTGCTTCTTCTTACTGTTTAAGTCTGGAGTATCATTCTTCAGCAAATGATGAACCCTTACAATAGTATACATGTGAAAAAAATCTTCCTAAATGTAACCAAAGTGGTTCAAAGCGGAACTTTAAAACCTTTGACCCCCAACCCCATTTCAAAGCAGAGGAAAGGAAAACTTCAATTTTTCCAATTAAACATCAACGTTACATTGCCACTAAAATACGAGATAATATGAGGTGCAGAGAAACTGCACAGAAAGATAGATAGATAGATAAATAAATAAATAAATAAATAGCAAGCTAAATATTAGGGAATAAAATCAAAGCACAAAATGTGATAATTGTTTTAGGAATACAGAGATAGATCAATGTTAGGAAATTCATTAACAGAATTAAGCATATGTTCATAACATCACAATTCATCTTGTTTACAGGTATCTTACTGTGATCACATGGAAACACGGGAGGTTCTTCTAAAGTCTAAAAGAAGACAAAGATGCCAATCAACGGCACAACATTTAACAGACTTTGGGAGGTACTTGCCAAAGTATTTATATACTTATCTACTTTCGAAGACAAGGTCTTGCTATATACTTCCAGCTGGCCTGGAACAGCTGGCCTCAAACTTGTAACAGGCCACTTGCTTCTAGAATTATGAAGGAGCACCACCAGAGGAGCATCACTGGAGGAGTACCACCGGAGGAGTACCACCACACTTTACTTGCCAATGTATTTTTACAGAAAAAATCAATTAGGCTTGTAAGAATTTATTTAGACAGTACAGCTAGAAAATGACAAGAAACCACAGAAAAGGTCATGTAAAAGACAAGATGAGCCAGTGAGGAGGTAGCTATGAAAGCCATAAATGGAGTCAACAGGCTTCATGTACAAGGAAGACCCAATTAGAAGATAATGTAGAAGTATCCAAGACAATTTTCAAGAGAATCTACAATAATAAAAACTCTAGGCACAGTGTTAAAAGGAAATGTGTGAAATCTATGAAAAATATTTCTAATATACTCTTGAGATATAAAGGTGGACATAAATGAAAAACACAATGTTAATAAAAAAATTAATTCTAATTCCAATAAAATTTCTAGCAAGTGGATTTGATTTTTGTCTAAATTTTTAATTATACACATTGATTCTTAAGTTTACATTAAAAAAACAAACAAACCCAAAACCAACCAACTAACCAAGAACAAAAGCAAACCAAACCAAACCAAACCAAACCAAACCAAACCAAACCAAACCAAACCAAACCAATCCAAACCAAACCAAACCCAAGCATATCCAGGAAAGCACCAGAATGAAGAGCAATGAGGAGGGGCCTGTCTTACCCAATATCTAAAATATATTAGGCCTTCATAATTAAATGGATATACAGTCGCTTCATATGAAAAAATACACTGACAGAATAAAGAAAAGGTTTAGATATCAGTTTAAAATATGTACACATTTACTATGTAATAAAGATATAAAACAGAAAACTTTTAAAATAAATTATTTTGGGATGTCTGAGGTGTGTGTGTGTGTGTGTGTGTGTGTGTGTGTGTGTGTGTGTGTAAACACCAGGGCTGATAGAATAAAGATTCATGATCCCCATGGGACAAGAATAAAGTCAGGTTCAACATGACTTGGGTAAGCAGTGCTGGTTCAAACTTCTAGAGTCTGATACCTGGCAGTTTATTGTAAGCACATTTAAGTCCAGTATAATTTAGAAAAAAAGTTTCCTGATGTGAAATCCCCTATGCACAAGGAGTAATGATCACACTGAAACTCTTCTCGGAGGACATGTCACTTGTCACTTCCTCCATAAAGATGGGTTCTAGAGATAGGTTGCATGTGTCATCTTAAAGGCCTAGGGAAGGACCTGGTGTGGTCTCTGTCATGCAGATAGCATAGAGGTTATCTGGGCTATTAGCCACCTCTGGTTCTGGTTGTGAGAGCTTGGGGAAGCCCCTGATCACACAGAGAATGCAAAGGTCACCTAGACTATTAGTCATCACTGGTCCTGCTTGTGGGAACTTGGTATGGCCTGGCCCTACAGATAGCAAAGCTCGCAGGCTATTAGCCACCTCCATTCCCAACCTTCTGGGTAGAAAAATCGGTTATATATATATTTTTTTTTTGAAAAGACAACTCTGTGTGTTCGACATTCCCGGTCTCCCTAGTGCTTTCTGTGCGCACGGGGACCTTTGTCCTCCCAGTAACTATCTGGGTAGAGGGAGGTAAAGTAACTATCTGGGTTGGGGGAGGTAAAATTCATAGCTATAACACACCCTAAGATAAACCCTGTCTAGCTAGGCTAGTTAAACAGTGTAGCAAGAATGAAAACCCTCCAGGTCCTAGATGAAAACGTGGGTCGATTGAGCCACAGGGGTAGTGGGCAAACTGTCTCCACGACTCTAAATCCAAAATCAACAGAAGGCTGCTATGACATAATTTTAAAATTTGCATGACCAGAAGACTTTTAGAAAGGCCAAAGGGAAAATGCTCCATTGAACATAGTATTTACATGGGACACCATGGGGAAAAGGTAATTTCTTTAATGCCAGAGGAACTCCTGGAAAAAAGACCCAAATATAATTGAAGAAGTAGCCTGAGAGACAAACAATTTTAAAAGTCAAGTGTTTAGACCTTTGAAATAGTCTAAAAAGTCATGCGATTTTATTTTATTTTTTTGAGATAGGTGTGTGTGTGTGTGTGTGTGTGTGTGTGTGTGTGTGTGTGTTTGTGTAGCTTTGACTATTCTGGAACTCACTCTGCAAACCAGGCTGGTCTCAAACTAAGAGATCTGGCTGCTTCTGCCTTCCGAGTGCTGGGATTAAAGGTGTGTGCCACTGCTGCCAAGCCAGGCAATTTGATTTTAAAATATGAAAACACAATTCATTCAAAGAAAAAGTGAAATTATATTACATTGATGTGTAGTTTCTTTTGGTGTTGACCAAACTGTGGACATGCATTTATGTAGCCAGTTGCTACTTTGTAGAGTTTTTCTTTCCTCCAGCCCTTCAACTCTCTAACACTAGACACCAGAGAAAAAGGATAACTTTATCATTAGGCTACTTCCTGCTGATTAGGGGCGTTGACTTCTTTAGGTCAAGTTGGATCTTTATCTTCAGGTTATATAATTTCATCTTCTTTGTGCAAGATGCACGACCAACAAAAATCTATGCAAGGCAAAGGAAAAGGCCAGCCCAGAGGTTTCTTTGCTTGTCCTAGCAAACAACGTTTCTTCCTTTCTTCTTGTTTTTTGTTTGTTTGTTGGTTGGTTGGTTTTGTTCTTTTGAGACAGGGTTTCTTTGTGTAACCCTGGCTGTTCTGGGACTTGCCCCATAGACCAGGCTGGCCTCGAACTCAAAGATCCCCCCCCACACCTTGGCCTCTAAAGTGCTAGAATTAAAGGCATATACCACCACTACCCCTCCCAAATGATAATCTTTCAATGAAAGTAACATACTTTGAGAGACAAAAGAAGACCTGTTGGAGTTCTTTAGGCAGGAGAAAATTTATAGTGTGTAGAAATTTGGATCAATATAAAGGGAGAAAGGCTATATATTTTGATGAAATATAAAAATATTTTTATTTTCTAACCTCTTGAAAAGATAACTATTTAACATAGAGACAAGCTGGGTGTGGGGGTACATGCCTGTAATCCCAGCACTTGAGAGACAGTAGCAGGTAGATCTCTTGTGAGTCTGAGGCCAGCCTGGTCTATAGAGTGTAGATCTAGGACAGCCAGGGCTACATAGTGAGACTTAGTTGGAGTTTTATGGCACACAAATGAAATGAAACACAAATGATACCAAAACCGCAAAGGTTATGGGAGGCATTGAAAGCACGCCAACACGGGGTTCTTGCACGGTGAAGAAGCGACGAGAGCTACAGGGTTAGGTGTGAGTTGTGTGTGCTAGCCGCTTGCCAGGTTGGATGCTTTTACTCAAAGTACATTTGCAAACTCAGACCCATTTCACACTTCAAGGTAAAGAGCAAACAGTGCTAGTGACTACAATAAATGGGAGACTCGAATCTCAGCTTCCGGTCTTACTGATGCTCAGTTGCACTGTCTATGTTCGTTCGTGATGGTTGGCTGTCAATCATCCAACTTGTGAATTTTCTGTACTCAGCACGCACACGTGGCTGCCTATTATTTAGAGCAAGACTGATTCGAGACAAAGAGAAGCAAATACTCAGTTTCTTAATCATAGAGGTCACACGTCAGTCATCGTCAGTCATCGCGCAGCCGCATACGGCTGGTGGCCACCACAGCGAATGACACTTATAAAAAGGTTCACCATTGCAAAGAATTGTGGGAATAACAATGACAGAACAAGCAGAGAAGAAAAGAAGAGATGCAGAGCAAATGGTGGAGGTGGAAAGGAACCATCTTAAAATTCATTTAATCTAAACACAAGGAGGAAAGTAAGCAAAAGTCGACAAATACAGAACAGATGGAATTAATAGAAAACAAATAGCAATATGACTGGAGTTTAATCTTATCAAAGATTGAAATAAATTCCATGGGTCTATAATGCCATTATAATTAGAGGGCAGACATGGTCAAGGTAAATAAAAAAAAATCAAGCACAAACTACATACAGAAAACTAGTTTTTATTTTTTATAAATAAATACAATAAAGTAAATAAAATCATAATTTTATTATTTATTATATTTATTTGTTTACTTATTTATTTTGGAGACTGTGTCTCACTATGTCACCCTAGATGGCCTGGAACTCACAGAGATATGTCTGCCTCTGCTTCCTAAGTCCTGGGATGAACCATAAAACCCTCTCTAGACATTAAAGAACAGGTATGACTAATGGAGGAAGGAGGAAGATGTAGCATGAAAACAATTCATATTAAAACACACTGGAGCGGCTTTATTGATAGCAGGCTAATAAATGCCAGTGCAATAACGATAGTCAGGATTGGTTTTTTAAATCTGTAAATCTATTTAAAAAAAAATCAGCTTTATATTTTATCTTATCTATTTAGGTGTTCTGTCTGCATGTATGTGTGTGCACCATGTATGTGACTGGTGTTCACAGAAGTCAGAAGAGGCCATGAGATCTTCTGGAACTGGAGTTGGTCTTTCAGAGGACCAGATTTGGTTCCTGGCACTCACATGGTGGCTCATGGCCAACCGAACTCCAGTTCTGGGTGCTCTGATGCCCTCTGCTGACCCCTGAAACATCAGATACACACATGGGACACACACACACACACACACACACACACACACACACACGAAGGGAAAACATTCGTACACATAAAACTAAATAAGTAAGAAATTATTAGATCAGTTTTATTAAATTAAACATTAATCATATGTGCATCGCTCCAGAACGTACAAGGCTAAGCTCACAGAATTAGTGGAGTAAGATAGTAACAATTCTTGCCATATAAGTAAAGAAAGTTACTCAGACAAAGGACATTTTATAATGTACACATTTGTTAAAAACTAGACTGAATAGGTATGTCTACAGAACACAGTTGTTTGTTTTTGTTACCTGTACAATAGTTATAAAGCAACTTGCTTTTATCCAGATGTTAACAAATTTTAAAAGGCTAAAATTGCACAAGAAGGCTGGGCGGTGGTGGCTCACGCCTTTAATCCCAGCACTTGGGAGGCAGAGGCAGGAGTTCGAGGCTAGCCTGGTCTACAGAGTGAGTTCCAGGACAGCCAAGGCTACACAGAGAAACCCTGTCTCGAAAAACCAAAAAAAAAAAAAAAATAATAATAATTGCACAAGAAGCATTCTTCAGTTGCAGTGGAGTTAAGCTCTTCACCAGTAACAAAAAGACAAACATAAAATTCTTTTTTTTGTTTTGTTTTGTTTTGTTTTGTTTTGTTTTTCAAGACAGGGTTTCTCTGTGTAGCCCTGGCTGTCCTGGAACTCACTCTGTAGACCAGGCTGGCCTTGAACTCAGAAATCCACCTGCCTCTGCCTCCCAAGTTGCTGGGATTAAAGGCGTGGGCCACCACCGCCCGGCTGATTTAATTTTTTAATAGTGCTAGAAATTGGACTTAGAATCCTGCCTATGCTGGGCAGCTGTTCTGTCTCTAGGCTGTACCACCAGGTCTGTACGCTGGTGTATCAGCCAGCATCTTATTACAAAAAAATCCTTAAAACTGAGATCCTCGTGTTTTATGCCCGGCAAACATAAAATTCTTATGCTTGAAAATTAAGAAACATTTAATACCAATAAATACTTAATATGTGCCACTATGCTACAAGTATTGTTCTGAGAAACCGGAATTCCATAGAAAGCAAAGCAACGACTAAAAGTCTGATGATACAAAGTGTTGGAGACTGTGCAGATACTGGCTAGCTTCATGTCAGTTTGACACAGTCTAGAGTCATCAGACACAGTCTAGAGTCATCAGAGAGGGGGGAGCCTCAGATAAAAATGCCTCCGTAAGATCCAGCTGTAGGCAAGCCTGTAGGGCATTTTTAAAATTAGATTGATGGGGGAAGGCCCAGCCCATTGTGGATGGTACCATCCCTTGGCTAGTTAGTGGTCCTGGGTTCTGTAAGAAAATAGTGGAGAAAGCTAGGAGGAACAAGCCAGTGAGCAGCACCCATCCATGGCCTCTGCATCAGCTCCTGACTCTAAGTTCCTGCCCTGTTTGAGTTCCTGTCGTTGACATCCTTTGATGATTAAAAGAGATATGGAAGTGTAAGCTGAATAAACCCTTTCCTCCCTGAGTTGCTTTGGTCACAATGAGTCAATGAAGTAATAACCCTAAGACAGTGGGCTATGAGAACTTTTTCTCTGTTAGTTGATTGTTAAATAATTTACTACAGTAGAGCTGAAGTCTGTGATTCACCAAATCCAGCCATGCATAAAGTTTAGACACACCTGTGTTATAAACACCAGGAGACACACCAGGATATTCACAGCAGGACCGCCAGTGACAGCCTGACCTGATCAGCAGGAGGGCTCTCTGACAGGAGAATATGGATAAAATACAATGTGGGAGAAGGCTCATAAGGCCTCAGCCCTACACACAGGACTGCAGGCAACTAAGAGATGCTCACCCGGCCCTGCCCTGCCCCCATCCCGCCCCACTCTGCTGCCCCACCAAGAGCCTACTGATTGGTTATCTGAGATCAGATGATCAGCCCTGAAAACATACAGATGAGTAACAGTATACAGACTGAGCAGGTGTATATGTATATAGGAAAACACACACATACACATTCAACAATTTTTCAAAAGGGGGACGGGGCCAGGAACTTGAAAGAGAGCAAGGAGGCATATATGGGAGGGTTTCGGGGGGAGGAAAAGGGGAGGGAAAAAGGATGTGATTACATCTCAGAAATGTAAGAAATAATTTAAAAACACAATATGGTGCATCCGTGTAACAAAACACAACAGGACAATGAGACACACAAACTTTGGGCTCTGGTGACCCACTGGTGACACTGGTGATGTTTACAAGAACGCTGTGTAAAAGAAGCGAGATTTAAAAACTACCACGAATCCATTCCTGTGAAATGGAGAAGAGTCAAGGCCGTGGGAGGGCTTCAGAGGTGGTCAAGAGGCTCAGTGTATGTTCTAGAAGACTTTTGTTATAACGGAAAGGGGAGGAATGTAGGGGGGCTGGGTTGGGGGGTGTGCCGAGGGGGTGGTGTGAAAGGGAAAGTGCCAGGCAAGAAATGAGGTATTGTTTGTGGGCCTTGGAAGGAGAGAGCTGTCGGGGAGAGGTTGAGTCTGTATGTTCGGAGAACATACAGCAGCTTTGGGACTGGGTTTGCGGTTACCCCAGCCCGTAGCCAGGTTGTGGTTATATCACAGAGCTGAGCTCAGAGGTAAGCCAGTGTTTAAAGGTTTCTTTCCTAGCAGAACTCAGCCACAAATCTGTCTCCTAGCTTTCAAGGCCCCCTGAGGGAGGATGATTCCTCCTTCCTTCCAACTGTTCATCACCCTTGTCAACTTTAAAATCTTGCCTACAATCTGGTGTGATGGAACACAGCACTTGGGAGGCAGAGGCAGGCAGATCTCTGAGAGTTTGAGGCCAGCCTAGTCTACAGAGTTTCAGGACAGCCAGCCCTATTTAGAGAAAGCTTGCCTCAAAGCAAATAAAGAAACTAACAAACCCTGCCTAATGGCTTGCATCTTGCCAGAGGAAGAGAGAATAGAGTTAGCTTGCTTCAGAGTTCAAAATTCACTGAGAACTTTTCTCTCTTGCATCTCTGTTATTTCCTATCTTCCTTATCTTGGACCTCTAATTATAACTTTAGGTTTTGTTATCTCCATGCTCCATCTCCATTTCTCGGAACATTTCTTGTTGGGAGCCGACTCCTAGCAGAAAGCTGCTATCAACTTTGCAGCTATCTCAGGCCATATACCCTGACAAGAGACTTGTTTTTCAACAGCCCACAATAGCTGAGCACACTCTGATAAATATCTTGTTTATCCCACATAGCTTGTTTTGTTGTTTAGTGCCCCCAGCTGCAAGGCACACGTGGTAAAGTGTCTTCAGCTATATTCCTCTGCTTGTCCAAGGCTGCAAGGCAGGTAGTAAAGCGTATAAATACCCAGAATTTCCTTTCAATAAACGGGACTTGATCACACACCATCTTGTCTCCATTCTTCAGGTCTCTTGCCCCTCCATTCCCGTTCTCTCTTGCTAGACCCTGTTGACTGACCAGAACGGACTGGGTCACTTGGCCCCCAAACGTGGGGTACTGTATAGTAGTACGGACTGGGTCACTTAACCCCCAGGCATGGGACAGTGTGGGCTGGAACAATTTCTCTACAATCTTTTTCTATGAAAGACAATGTCCCCCTGAACACTAGCATCACAAATATGGAAGGGGGAGGCATGATGTCCCAAAGACCTTACTGAAACTTAAACAGCAGAAATTCCAATGTTATGTGAAATTGTGAGTAGCTTTGTGCCTCACCACACTCAAGTGTCATGTCTAATTGCCTGCTCTGCTGAGCAGTACTGTTAATGTCTCTGGTAAAGGGGGGTTGATTTTAATGATCCAAGCACCTGGAGGTGGGTGTGCACTAATGGTGGATGGGCTGGATGGATCCTTGGGATGACCCTCTGAGGAGAATCTGGTCCCAGTTTAATTCACTTGATCCAGACAGTTACCAGCAAATTTCATTTAAAGTTTGCCTTTGCTTCTTAGAGACCTGGATAAGTCTGTGGAAAGCGAGAGGCTTTATTGAGATTGGCCACCTTGGGCTATTTCAGGACCAACCTCAGTCCCCAGAAAGTTGCTTTTATAATCCGTGTTTGGTGCTTGATTAGATCCAGCGATGTGGTCCTGGGGAGATACAGCTTTTTATAACTTCTCTTATTTATTGGGTCATTGAGGAGAGCTCTTGTTTGGTTTTATTTTAGAACAGACAGGAAGAGATGTGAGCAAGGGACATAAAGGCCTCCGTTTTCTCAGTCTTTTGACTGTGTACATCACTGGGCTGCCAGCAGGATGGCTCCATGTGTAAATGCTGTTGCTGATGACCTGAGGTTGAAGGAGAGACCTGGCTCCTGCAAATTGTCTTTTGACTTCTAACAGATACTTTTGAACTTGTGTGTACTTTGTGTGAACTTGAATAGTACTTTTGAACTCTTGAAGATCAAGAGTTCAAGACCGTCCTGAGGTACATAATGAGCCCCGTTTTAAAAAACAAATCTGCTCAGGAACACAAAGATGTCCTTAGACTATGACAAGTGAGAAGGGAAGGTTTTGGTGCACATGCCATGTTACACAGGTACGAGTATAATTCCTTTCCAATCAGGCTGAAACTGTGGGAAGTAATTTGTTAAGAAAAGTTGCCACTGAAGAAATAGAAATTATTTTTCTGTGTGATGATCCTGAAGAAATAACACCCCCACCCAGACAATTCCCCCTCCTCAATGATACTGATCTCTTATTAACCACAGCTGATTCTTCAACCCCAGCAAATCAGCAACGGTTATCCTAGGAAAGCAAAGGTTTCACTTGTACCCTTCATTAAGCCCAAATATCACACAAACATCCAGGAGAGTCTTTGCTTTCCCCCCAGAACTTCACAAGCCAACTGCAGTCTCTCAGCTGCATCTTCCAAATTCCCACAGATCAGCTCACCATGCTTTGAACACTCAATAACTTTGCAGCCCAAAGTTTCAAATGCTTCTATAACCCTCTCCAGAAAGCTTGGTCAGGGCCATCACAGCGTCCCCTTGGTTGCACGGCTCACACGCCCCACAATACCCCAGGCCTGGTAATAATTTCTCTCCTAGTTTCCTTCTTTATTGCTGTGGTAAAATATAGACCAAGTCCAACCTGGGGGGTGGGGGGAAGGTTTATTTGGCTTATAGGTTACACTCCATTGATGCAGGAAACCAAGGTAGGAACTCAAGACAGGAAGGAGCTTGGGGGGGTGGGTGGGGCAGGAACTGAACTGGGGCTGTGGAGGAATGCTGCTTGCTGGCTTGCTTCCATGTTCCATTCAGCTACCTTTCTTTTACAACCCAGAATCACCTGCTGAGGGTGACATCATCCACTGTGGGGTGTGATGGTTTGTATATGCTTGGCCAGAGGAGTGGCACTATTAGGAGGTGTGGCCTTGTTGGAGTAGGTGTGGCTCTGTTGGAGTAGGTGTGTCACTGTGGGGGTGGGCTTAAGACCCTCACCCTAGCTGCCTGAAAGTGAGTATTCTGCTAGCAGCCTTCAGATGAAGATGTAGAACTCTCAGCTCCTCCTGCACCATGCCTGCCTGGATGCTGCCAGGTCCCACCTTGATGATAATGGACTGAACCTCTGAACCTGTAAGCCAGCCCCCAATTAAATGTTACCCTGTATTAGACTTGCTTTGGTTATGGTGTCCACAACAGTAAAACCTTGACTAAGACATGGGCTAGGCATCAATTAGCAGCCAAGAAAATGTCTCAGAGACATGTCCATAGGTTACTCTGAGAGCAACCACACTTTAATTGAGGGTCTGTCTTTCCAGGTGCCCTTAGTTTGTGTCAAGCTGACAAAAAGATGAATGGGTACAGTCTTATACTGACATAGGCAACACAGCTTCATAAGTTATATTTGGGAGTTGTTTGGGGATTTTAGCCTAACATGGAACAGCTAGGCTTTCAGTTGATTTAGTGAATTCGTCTATACCCGAGTCCAGAAGCAGCTTCATCAGATTTATTGATCAAAAGTGTACCAGTCATGTAAGATGGAGACAGATAATGAAAGGCAGGAAAACAGCAGGGTCTACTCAGAATCGCAATTTTCATAAGAATGTGATACTTAGGACTGGGCACACTTAATGGAAGCTAGCCTTACAGTATGAGGTCTCTTCGCCCTACAAGTTAATCAGAGTAAGATAAAAGAATATCATAGCTACAGTGATACCCACTAAGATTAAGGCCCCACTATGAGAAGTTCTTCTGAATAGTTTAGGAGTATGGCTGCAGTACTTATCCACAAGGCCTGGCATCCCAGCGACCCAACCTTATAACCCAACAAGCTAACAAAGGCTTCTTTCCCTGTATACACCACCCTTAATTTCCCGAGACTATGTATTCCCTCGTCTCTAACTTTCACGCAGAATTTATGAAATGATCTGTTTTTTTTTTAAAATCGAACACAACCAATGTTCCCTCCCTATATTTTCAAGCCCCAATCCCCAAGTTCCCACCCTCCCTCCCCAAGTTCCCACCCCCTCCCCAAGTTCCCACCTACCCTCTCAAATGTCTGACCTGGGACTGGACTGGATCAGCCACTCTCCTGGACCTCTGCACCTGCTTCCCATGATCTTGGGTGCTTCTCCAGGAACTTGCCCTCCCTCTTGGCCCGGACCCCTCTCTGTGTGCTGCATGGTCAGAGCCTCTGAGCAACATGATATTCTGATGCCGAAAGCCCTGACACACACAGTACCCACAACAATAGTGCCAAAGGGCCTTGTGTGATGGCATAACCCATCTCCTACTGAGTGGGGCTCAGTTTGACATAAGCTTATCTTGGCAGCAGACATGGGAACAGGATCGGTCTTCACAGGTAGAAGGCAGGGAGCACACTGGAAGAGAACCATCGAGATAGAATCCTTCATGTGAAGTGCCACAGAAGAGATGAGAAGGAATGGGCCACGAGGGAAAGCCTGCAGAACAAGCCAGTCTTTTCTTACTGTAGTAAGGTTCCCCTGGGAGGAATGACAGCAGGACTGATGCTGCAGAGCTCTGAGAACCTTTGCTATCCTGTGAGCAGAAGTCATTCTGGGTAAGCTTAGCTGTGTCTCGACTCTGTTTCTAGTTTTCCTGTAGATCAATCAACAAAACACACAGCAGACATCTGCACATGAGCACACACATGTTATGGTGAGCCTGTGGGAGTCAAATTATAACTCTCTGTGCCAAGGGATACCAAGAAAAACCATTCTGTTCTTTCATGAGCCAGTTTAGGGCTCATCTAAAGTTTATTAACCGTGTATGACAAGAATGGCAGAGGCAAGAACAATAACAAATTTGTTGAAGGATCAAGGAAACAAGATTGATCATTAATTTAAAAAAACCACAATATTGAATGGTGTGTATGTTATTTACTTATTTTTTTGGGAAATCAAATTTCTCACATCTGTCCAATATATGTCTCAAGTCATTTATTTAAACATTCTGATCCTGGGTACTTTAAGATAGTTTAATTCAGTTTCATTTTAACAGCAGCAGTAAGACAGGCATAGATGAACTGGTTCTTTGGTGCCAGAAAATTTTCCCTGGCTAGACACTCTTCATCACCAAGACATACAACCAGGGAAACTTGAGAACACACTTGCAGTTACTGAGCTACTGGTGACCAATGACACTCACCCAGACTTAATTTTTCCTATAGTTAGATGGCACTGTTAATTTATTTTTCCTTCCCAGACTCCTGTAAACTCGAGGGTTTCGATCACTTGAGTCCCTTTTATCAAAGTGACATTAGCGTGTTGCAGTCTACAGGATGCCCACCTTCTCAGTCTATGTAATCTCTGAATATATCATAACCAATTTTTCTTCTCCTCCTCCTCTCCTGCTCCACCCTCTAAGTAGGGGAAGGGGTTTTCACAAAGGACAGGGGTGTTTAGTGGGTATCTAAACATGGATACTAGGGGCACTGGCTCTACAGCCGTTAATAATTCACTCAGTTGCGCGGCGGTGCATTGTTAACTCAGATTTAGAAACACTACAGTTCGGTCCATCCAGAAGATGATTCAGCTGAGGTCTCTGAATCATTAAGGGTTGAAACGAAACCGTATTCAGGTCTTTTGAAGTCCACTATGTGTGGGCTGGAGAATCCTGGAGAAAAGAATAGGTCCTTGGTGGCTCTTACTTAAGCATCCATTCTACAAATACATTAAGCATCTGCCTTCTGCGTCTCGGACTCTATTTTAAGCGCTGGGGATTCCGTGATGGAGGGTGCAGGGGAGGGGACTCTGTTGTTACGGAGTTTTCATTCTCAGAATTTAAGTGCTTAGCTTCAAGATTCTCACAAACTCACAGCAACCTGGGTAGAAACAGCTGGGTCCCATAAGAGACTGAATCTCACCCTGAGCTTTCTGGAGAGAGGGAAAACTGGTTTATGCTGCAGAAGGGAGAGACAGAAATCGGTCGAGCCTCCGCTTTCCCCTGCACCGCCAGGCTTGGTGCGGCCAGCTCGCCTGAGATTATTAACAATCGCTACCCAGTCCTGCACGGTCCTTCAAGGAAGGGATGAGGACAGCAGGTGAACCTCTCCCCCCAGCCCCCGCAGATGGTCTCTCTCCGGCTTGGGGGGGAGGGTGTCGCTCAGCAAACTGCTTTCTCATGCTGTCCTATTAAACATTGCAGCCACATGCTCTTTGCAGCTTCTCTGAGGCCACTGCAGCGTCCCTGCCCCGCCCGTCAGCCCATACAACAGAGCTCCACTGCAGCTTCGGAACCCTGTTCTCTTTCTTCTTCACTTCCTCGTTGCCATGGAGACACACGTCATTTACGTGCCGTGCGTCGCCTTGGAAACGGGGGAGCATCCGCGGCGCCGCTGGGAGACCCGCCCCTGCCGCTCCAGCCGCACTCGCGGGCACTGCTGGTGGATGGCCCGGGGGAGTCCCGAGACCAACACGCTGCGGGTCCCCGTCTCGACCCCGAGCCCTCTTAGAGCGCCTCTGTGACCTGTGGGCACTCTTTGTCGGTGATTGCCGGGAGGGCGGCGGGGACATAGGTACCACACTGGAAGCTAGCGGGCAAGCCACTTTTGCCCCTGGGTAAGCCCGAAGACGCTGGTCCCGGGACCCTAGACGGGTCTTCGTTTCATCGACTCTTTTCAGCCCTCCTTGATTCCGCCCGCGCCCTCTGCCCGGGGCCCGCTCTCTTCACTTCGGCTCCCATCCGCTCTAGGGAGCCTAGGTGTCCCTGGGCTCCACCCTGTCCCTCCCGGGACCTCTCTCCCTTCACACCCTTCCCCCACCCTGGAGGCCCGGCTGGACACGACCCAGAGTTGCCACCGCCCGCTTCTGCCACTCAATGGAGGACAGTCTGCTGGAGATCATGACCAAGGACGGCGGCGACACGCCGGCGCCTCTGGAGGTGTCCACGGTGCCAGCCGTGGGGGACGTGATCTCTGGGGAGTATAACGGCGGTATGAAGGAACTGATGGAGCACCTGAAGGCCCAGCTGCAGGCCCTGTTTGAGGACGTGAGGGCCATGCGAGGGGCACTGGACGAGCAGGCCTCGCACATCCAGGTTCTGTCGGACGACGTGTGTGCCAACCAGCGGGCCATAGTCTCCATGTGCCAGATTATGACCACTGCGCCCCGCCAGGGAGGCTTGGGCGTGGCCGGCGGCAAGGGGAGCTTCCCGAGTGTTCCCCATGACCCAGAGACACCTTCGCCTGGGATCGGGGACAGCGGCTTGCTGGGTCACGATCCTGATGAAGAGGAAGAGGACGAAGAGGAGGAGAAAGAGATGCCTACCCCCGCCACACCCACCAGTCACTGCGAGCGCTCTGAGAGCCCTGGTCTCCTTGGGGAGGATGGGCCACTTGTGGAGCCCCTCGACCTGCCTGACATTACCCTGCTGAAGCTGGAGGGCGAGGCCTCTCTGTGAGGGGGACCCCACCGGGGAACCAACTATCCGGGCTGGCTTTGGGTTTCCAAGTGCTTAACCCGAGGGGACTGAACAGTGCGGTGCAGTGTTCTTCACTCTAAATGTGCTTCTTATAGGTCAGGGAGAGAGACTCCCTCATAGAAGGATTTGTAGAGTGAAGGACTTTGGAAGCATCGTGAATTCCACCCAACCAGACATCATAGCAAACTGCAGAAAGGTGAGGTTCCCGGGAAGGAAGTGCCCATCTCTGGACTCCCATCCATCCCCTTACCTTGCCCCTTTCCCTCTTCCTAGGAAACAGGAGGACCACTGAATTATGTAAATAAAATTCTGCTTTTTCTATTCTGAAAAAGGAGTCACCTAGGACTTTGGCAAATAATCTCTATTTACCTAGAAATTAAGGAATTGGGGTATTCTGTTCTGGCAACAGGAAATTTACCCTTTTGCTGAAAACCCAAGATAGACAGTGCTCTGCGGAAACCTCTCCCCTTAACAGATCTCTCTGCAGCTGCTGATTGGTAAAGGAACCTTGAGGAGGGAACTGCAGCCCTTGCATCGGGGTACATGGGTTCCCAGGGCCCCCCCGGGCTGGGAGGAGCTGGCTTTTCGTGAAGGAAAACACGGTAGCTCAAGCTCTGGCATTGAGCATGCAGAGCGGAACCTGCCCGGTTTCTGACTTCATCTAGGATTGCTTTGCCACTCACCTGGGCCTAGAGAACAAAATGCTCGGGTCACAGGCAAAGACTTGGGATTGCTCAGCAATAGTCCAGGTTTAGGGGACGTCTGAGGAACTCTGGGGGTGGGGGGAGGGCACTGCAGCCCAAAACTGTCTTTTCTGGCTATACCTGCTTAACTTCAGTTCCTTTTTTTCTGTCAATATGTCAGTACCCTCTGCGTTTTAGTGTTGCCTCCATAATGTCTTGTGTTATGTGTGTCCACTTGTGTAGTAGTGTGTGAGCCCTCAGGGGCAGGGCTTGTGGCTCTAGTATTAGGTTCAGGGAGCTCCAGACCCTTCTGCGAGCCCCAGGCTATCATGGCGCTTTCTGCTCTTTCTTCCCCCTTTCCCCCAACTCCTCAACCAGGGCATGGAGCATGTGGCTGTCCTGAGGTTCCTTAACCGATGTGCCCTCCCTCCTACCTTCTGAAGTGGTGACTGTGTGTGCCCCTCCCCCTCTGTGTATCCTTTCTCAATGCTTTGCTTGATGTCAACCTTAATAAAAAGGCATCATCTCCCCTCTTGCTGACTGGTACTAAGCGGATTTAAGGCTGGGGCTTCTGGGTCTGCTGTGTGTATCAGGACTTAGTAGAAAATATAGGGACCATGTCTTCCCTCCTCTCTCCTTTGCCTCCAGTCCCAAAGAGTTAACTGACCTTGTCCTGGTTGGGACAAGCTTGCCAGCTCTGTCTGTTTTCCCTTCTGCCCTGGACCTTGATCCAAAGTGGACCTGGTAATGCAGAGATCTGCATGGAAATACCCAGCTAACAAGGGTTTTGGTAGCCAGCACTCCACACCTGCATGAGATTTCTTTTCAGTGAAGCAAGCCCTGGGGGTGACTTCTGAATGAGAGCCCTGGTACAGCAGGCATGCCACCTGTTCTAGGGATGGAGTGAGAGTCACTGTTCTGGACGGGTTGCCCGGGGTTTCTAGAGTGGAGTGACACATCACTAAGGAAACCACAGTAACTGCCTCAGGCCTCTAGTGGAAGATGCGGGCAAGGTACTCCCCAGAGAGTCAACGCTGACATCATCTCTAGGCTGCTCCCTTGGGTGATGGAGATTTCCTGAGGCTGCCCCAGAACAAAGGTTGGGAGCCAACTAGGCTGTGTGTGTGTGTGTGTGTGTGTATGTGTGTATGTGTATATGTGTGTGTGTATGTGTGTGTGGCATGTAAATTACTTCCATTACAGAGAGGGCTAAAGAGCACTGAAGAGTTTTGATGCTGGTTTGAGTCTTTAATTCCAACACTGAGTTGACTGCCTGAGACTCGCTCTTCACAATGCATATGATAAGAACAAAAATATATGACTCCTAGGATGTCAGATGCAAATGTTAGTTTCCTTATAGTTCCCCGGGAGATGTAGGGTGGGGATAACTATTCCAGCAAAGCAAAAACCCAGGGAAGGGGCTGGAGAGATGGTTCAGTGGTTAAGAGCACTGGCTGCTCTTCCAGAGGCCCTGAGTTCAATTCCCAGCAATCACGTGGTAGCTCACAATCATCTGTAATGGGATCTGATGCTCTCTTCTGGTGTGTCTGAAGACAGCTACAGTGTACTCATATACATAAAATAAATAAATCTTAAAAAAAAAAACCCAGGGAAGGTCCTATAGACACCTCTTCCCCCAGCTTTAAGGATTTATTATTGATGTTCATGTGCATTTGTGCCTCTGTGTAGGCACACATACACACGGTGCCCACCGAAAAGCTAGGAGAGAACTGTTTTAGAATATGCCGGAGGAAGCCTTGAGGTATGCAGTCCTTGGGTAGTGAACTGGGATTCAAGCAGGTGTGAGCTGATTGGCACGGGTGTTGGGAAACACATCCCCTGGAGGAGCAGCAAATGCTTCTAATTAAACCACTTTTCCAGCTCTTATTCTGCAGGTCAACTTGGTACCATGCTTCTTTTCTTGCTCCCTCCTTCTTCCCTTCTTTTTCTTTTTGAGGCAGGGTCTCACTACACAGTCCTGGATGGCCTAGAACTAACTATGTAGAACAGGTTGGCCTCGGACACACAGAGATTCATCTGCTTTTGCCTCTTGAGTAAACTCTTTTAATATAATTTTTTCCTATGTAAAGAACCCTTACCCTTGAGGACAGAAAAGGGCATAGTTAGCTTCTCAAGATAGCATGGACCTTTTCATTTTAAGCAGAAGTAGAGATGAGCCAAAAAAAAAAAAAAAAAAAAAAAAAAAAAGCTGGAGGACTAGCCCTGTATTCAGAATATGCCAGAGGAAGCCTTGAGGGATGCAGTCCTTGGGTAATGAATGCTGGGCCCCTCAGGAGAGCAGGTGAGGACATAGCTGATGACATGGACCTAGGTTTCTGCTACAGTTTCAACGTTCAGCATAGATTACCTGGAGGTGATCAGTTACTGAGCTCTGATTTTTATCTCCCAGCAATTCTGTGAGCTAGAAAGCATTGTTACTTTTTACATAACAGCTCAGAAACAGATTTAAGACTTCAAGGTCACAGACTGGAATGTGGCAAAGCCAGGACCTAAGGTTGAGACAGTTTGATTTAAAGGAGCCTTAGATAGAAACCATCTCTCTAATTGGTTTTTTATTTGGCTCTTCAAAGAAATCAACCACATTTGGGCAGTTTTCAGCTTCTCAGTTTGAGAGATTGCCGTTCAGGCTTTGGTTTGAGACCTTTCTCAGCATTGGGTGAGTGGAGCAGATGGTTCTTTGGACCTGCTGTTGGAGAGAAAAGGTCCAATGCTTGCAGGCATTCCCTGACAGTTCCTTCCGTAGGTAAGCTTTTTTTGTTCCATATAGGTCAAATTCTTTGTCATTTGACCGAAATCCCAAAGTCAGCATAGCCCATTTAGACTCCATAGAAAGTTCTGGTTGAGTCCTTTAGCCAATGATTCCAGTTCTATTCCTGTACACACTGTCCTCTGTGTGTCCTCAGCCCCTTAGTTATTCCTTGCAACCCTGCAAGTCCAGATGGAAACCTTCCCACAGAGAGCAATTGTTCTGCCCCCCTTATCTGCACTGGCATCTCACAGGGAGTTTGCATAGGTTGCCCCTTACCCCTGTGTCTTCCTTCTGTTTCCCTCTGGCCCTGAGGTTTCTTCTTCAGCCCGCTGGTAAAGGAGTTTGAGCTGGAGTCTTTCACCCAGGGTTCATGGCAGATCTCACTGTTGAATTTTTCAGGAAGCAACACACATTGGAAACTAAACACAAAAGCCTGCACATATATATTCTCTCTAGAGATAAAGGGCCATTGCTTCTACTTAGTCCTTAAGAGTAAGAATCCGGCTTTTGTAAAATGGGAAGAGTCATTGAGTACAGTGTAACAAGATGTTTCAACTCAGAAAGCACCAAGGAAGAAAAGACCTTGTGAGCTCCGCCCTTCCAGCGTCCATGCCTCCTGGAGCCTCCAGAGTATTTCCTGCCTGGAATTGGACTGGCCATCTCCATCGAATTATTCTCCTCTTTCTTTTTTCTTCCTTTCTTTTCCTTTCCTTTCCTTTTTCTAAAAAGATTTATATTTATTTTATGTATATGAGTACACTGTAGCTGTCTTCAGACACACCAGCAGAGGGCATCGGATCCCATTACAGATGGTTGTGAGCCACCATGTGGTTACTGGGAATTGACCTCAGGACCTCTGCAAGAGCAGTCAGTGCTCTTAACCACTGAGCCATCTCTCCAGCCCTATTCACCACTTTCTTGATGAATTTTAATTATATCAGCATCTATCAGGTACTACAATCCTGCTTCCCATCACTTCCAAGTCTTTAACAGTAGAGGTTTGTCAAAGTGCTGCCGACACCAGAGTCTAAGCAATCTCTGAGTTCACATGGGAATGCACAAGCATATCGCTGTTCACCCTAGACAGGACACCAAAGACAAATCGATGAACCATTTCACCTAAGTCTAGGTTGGAGCACTAGTGAGTTTGTTGGGTTGTTTAGTAGGGGGCTTGGGATTGAAGGAAGTATTACAGAAGCAGGGGTAGCTAAGGCATCACAAACAGCCCACCTCAGCATGGGTGACTGCTCCCAGGAGCTGCATCCATGAAACTGCCTGCCCCACTGGCAGGCAGCTCTCTCGAATGGTCTCTCATACACCCGTAGTGCTATTGCCTACCTAACCTTTCAGGGGGAGGTCTTGTGAGGTATGTAACTTTCAGGGCCTCCTCCCTCCCTTCTGGAAGGCTTGTTTTAATGGAGAGAAAATAACTTCAAATCAACCTTCATGGCTTCAAGCTAAACTTTTCAGTTTGGGGCCAACCCAATCCCACATACAACTCATGGAAACTGTTTGTGGAACTGCCGTCTCTAACCTGTCCAAAGTGCCATTGAGAGATCTGCTCTCAGTCTCAAAGACAGAGCGTATAGTTTCACAGAAATAAGCTACAGCTTTAACCTGGTACAGCTAAACTGTGCTCTTGAAGAATGACTTTCTTCCCTGTGACGTAAACTGCCCTTCCACACAGCACTTGGATGTATGGACTCACAGCGATGTCTGCTTGACGTCGACAAGTGGAAGTTTTCTAGAATTAAGCTACAGCATTCCTCAAATATATGTCTGCGAGTCTCACATAAAATGTCTTGCTTCGAGAGGCAGCTTTTCATAAACTTCTTCCCTTATTAAAATGCTTAATATAGAACTGTACTCAGGACACCTACTGTAGTCACAATATTGAAACACAAAAGGGCCGTTCATCAATCTTTTATACTTGCTAGCATCACCCCCCCCCACCACATTCTACATTGTCCTCCGAAGGTGAGCTCCCCCGGAAAAACAGCTTTTCTGCTTGGAAGTACTGTGTTTAGAGAAAGAATCCAGCTCTGTAAATAACGCTGTAAGGGTGCCACCTGTCGGGGAATAAAGACATTACAAGAGGATTTTCTGTCTTCCTCTTCAGGACTGGCAAATGCCTACTAAAGGTTTGGCTTCCTGCCATGTGGTGGGTGGTGAGACAAGAAAACTGAGTAAGTGGAATGGATCTGAAGAATATAAAAAGCAACCGCAATAAACTAACTTCGCTCCTCCCGAAGTTACCTACTCCCAAAATTAATCTTCCTAAACCAGATTTCTGAATAGTTATTCTCCTTAACAATCCATGACATCTCCCCAGTGCTGCCTATATTAAATATAAAATATGGCGTGTGTGTGTGTGTGTGTGAGTCAAACTCCCTAACGAGCCTGGTATACCCGACCCCCATATATTTCTTTTCCTAGCTACTCTTTAAGGATTGTCTTACCTCATCAGAAGCTCAGATCATGCCAATAAGTGCTGGAGGTGAGTCCCAAGTGTCTCCTGCTCCTTCAGTCTCTGGGTGAGCAGTCTAGATGAGCCTGCATTCCTTTCCAGAAAAGTCAGGTACAAACCTCATCTCCGGAAGTGAGCCTTGCATCCTAGTTACTGGCACTACCTGGCTGTCTACCCTGGTGGTTTTCCCCTCATGGTGCCCTAGAGTGAAAAATCGCCAGAGATATTGTAGAGTGAAAAATTATAAAAATCATTTTATAAAATGTATATAGGCTTTTCTTTAGGCCTCACTTTAAAGGGCATGGGAAATTTTCTCTGAAGCAAACTAGAAATGTAGACCGGCTGGTTTCAGGAACCGGCTAACCACAAAGGGAAGAGAGGAGTGCAAGTCACCTAGGTGGTGCTGAGAAACTAGTGACCAAGATGACAGGGCAGGGTCATGTCTGGAGCAACTGAGAAATAGTTGAGCAAGTGACAGGGCAAGACCACAATGACAGGACAAGGCCCAAAGACCACATTTTTGAGAAGACTGAGTATGCAGAGTGTTTTCCACATGACCCTGACTCACTTAGGTTGGGTTCCTCTGGAATTCTCCGCTATTTTTTTTGTTATGTTTCCTTAGCAACCCCTCACCCCCTCCTCACTCCCCTGGCTTGTGGTTTTCCCCTTTAAAAAAGCCCCTCAGCCAGCCAGTCTTGGTCAATTCAGCTCCTGCGTGAGCAAACGAATTGACTGTTAGCCGGCTAACTCTCCCGAATAAAGCCTCTGCTGTTTACATCCAGATTTGGTGTCTTGAGAGTTTTTTGGTGGCCGTGACTTCCTGAGACTTGAGTGAGGGTCTCCCCTGAGAGGGGGTCTTCAATACTACTAGACAATCCTTTTTGATTATGAATGTGTGCTTTTATCTCTAAGAACAAGGTTCACCATTTTCATCAAATACTTCAATGGCAAAGTAGAAAGAGATAGTAAACTCTATGGCCAAAGTGTCCTGCTCCTCATTTCCAGAGACACCTCTGCTAACCAGCACTAGTTAAAGCTCCCGACTTTTCTACTTTGTCCTGTCCCTGTCATTTAAATCAAATCCTCTCCATTCTTCAAGGCTCTTCACCACTTCCACTTTAGACGTGGAGAAATGTGACCTCATCCTCCCTCTGAGTGTCTGTGACTATTTGTATGTGTTTGGCGGTGGAGGCAGGGGGCGGGGGCGGTGGCTGGTGGGAGGGAACAATGACAACCTTATTGTCTTTTTCTACTCTTTGTGTGCTTGTGTTCAGTCCTGAGCACACTGTCCATCTGTTTCCAGACTTATGGGTACCATGAAAGCTGCAACTGTATATTTGTGCTTGCAGTGTCTGAGGTGTCTACGGGGACTTTACGGTACTGTTGAGCGGAACCTCATTTTAGGATCCCCAAGGAAAGGAAAGAATACTGCCAAGAATGATCATAGTTTTCTTATCACTTGGGTCTTAAAGGTTTGTTCTTATTTAAATATCTTTTATTTCTAATTTTCAAAAGGCTCTTTAAAATATCACTACTGTGTACACAACTCTAACTAAAAGTCATTCCAGAATTATAATTACTTCACCTTGAGCCTGGCACTTCTGAATGACTTTTGTCCCTGTCTGTATTTTTCCATGCATTTCTATTTGGGGCCATACTGAGTTTTAGCAGAACAGAGTTTCTTAGGAAGAAACTGTTGCCTGCAGGAGTTCCTTCTGGGGCCCAATTCCTAATTTCCAATGCTGCACTTCCTTTGATCTTGCCAGAGAGAATTTGAGGTAAGTGTTTGAATAACACCCAGGACCAATATTTCTCCAGAGGGTTGATGAACAGAGGGTTTCCCGTCATGTCACTTTGAATGATAGCTAGGGTCAGGCTTGCATAGTGTAATCTTTGTGTCACAGGAATTGTAAGCTACCATGGGTCACACAGGACAGCCTTTTTAAAAAGATATTTAGATGTGTGAGAGAAAACAGTTTCATGTATCAATGGAATTTACATTATTATTGTTATTTTTTTTTGAGAAAAGATCTCACTCTGTAGAACAGTCTGGCCTCGAACTCACAGAGATCCACCTGCCTTTGCCTCCAGAGTGCTGGGATTAAATAGGTGCCCCATTACACCAATCAAAATTTGCATTATTATAAAGGACTATCTAGATAATAGTCCAGAAAAGTGTTCAGTTGAATAATAAAAGGAGCAGTTAGGAAGCAGAGGTGAGGATGGAACTGAAACCTTGTTACCTCTCAAAATCCTTAAATGTTTTTTTCTGGAAGAAACCTTGTTGGTGTTTGCACAGCTATTTTATCTGCAAGTTAGATGTCCAAAGGGACTTCCCAGTTCTACTAGAGATCTGATTGAATTTGACACAAATTCCAGTTCCTAAGCCTGAGAAGTCTTCAGAATCCCAGATAGCTTCTCCAGGGTCTGGTGGTTCATTTCCCTCTGTGCTCACATCTACTCCATATGGGCAGTCTCAGTGTGACTCCAAAACACACAAAGCATAGCTCCTTTTCAGCAATATATCAGGAAATATAATTCTACTCTACATTTTAAGCCTTTCCTTGTAAGAAACTAGAAAAATGGAATGGGTGGAGAGAGAAGAGCGGGTAGAGAGAGCGGTGAAGAGCAACCATGGGAAGTCCCACTGTGGAGTCTATGCCTTTCTCAGGCTTCTTTACCCAGCTAGCTCCCAGACCCTTATTGAGCTCACAATACTGATAAGACAATGAATGCTGTGTTCTTGAGTAGGGGCAGTGTGCTTCTCAGAAGATGGAAGGAAAAACCTTTCTTCTGTGAGTATTGATGACTGAATTGGGAATATTTCAATGTATAAATGGCATGTTGTATAGGTGCTGAGTCTGGTATGCCTTGGTGGGGATAGTATGACACGGTTCCTGCCCCTAGGACAGGGCCATCAGACATGGGCCTCCACTAGTGTTGATGCCTGCCATGGGGCATACGCTTGTTTGTGTAATAAGGTATTTTCACATTCCTCCAAGGAAAGTCCTCTTTATTAATGTTAATGACTCCATGATAATCAGACAGCAGGAGGCGAAGGGGTGGCTAATGTCTCAGCAAAATGGTAACCGCTGGGACCTTCAGGACAGCCCTTAAGGCTGTGGAAAAGAACTCTAAAAACATGAGTTTGAAAATACATAATTTCTCAACTATGCAAAAAATAAGGATGCAGTATGAATTATACGAGGGGCTTCACGAATCTAAAGAAACAGAGGCAGCTGTATTAAAGAGCCAGCTGTCAGAAAGACACAAAGGCCGGCAGATTCCTAAATTCAAGGTCAGTTTGGGACACAGGGAATCTAGGCCCAGGTGTGGTCGAAATGGTAATCTTTGGACGGGGTCCCACCCAGCTAGTTTATCGTCTGTGCTTAACAGAGGCAGGCAAACAGATTTCTGAATTCTTCTGCAACGTTAAAGAACATTTGTGCTTCCTGTCTCCTGAGAATTAAAGGGATGGGGTCTTGGGATGTTAATTCAGAGGGTAACCAAGGAAAACTGGGGTAAATAACCGAATTGATATGTAAATTAAAAACTGGGCTTTTGATCTGCAGGAGGTTTAGCTCACAGAAAGTGATAGCAGTTCTTCCTTAGACATTTCTGTAGAGAGAGCTGTCTCTAGAGACTTCTCTGGAGACGTCTGGAAAGGGAAAAACAGCTCTTCAATCGTTTTTTTTTTTTTTTTTTTTTTTTTTTCTAACAGGATTTCTGACTTGGTCAGACTTGGTCAGAAACCCCAAGAATTACATAGAGAGCAGACACTGCTCTTTTAGAATGTTTTCTAGCAGCTAGCCAGAGAAGGCTGTCTGAAGAGAGAGCAGAGCTCTCCTAGAAATTTTTCTGATTTTAGTCAGAAAACCCATGAGCTATCCAGAGGCTTTTTACAATTTTTACTAGGAGAGAGAGTTGTCTCGACCAGAGAGCTTTCAGAATAGCAAACAAACAAACACAAAAATCCAAAAAACAAAAACAAAACAAAACCCCCCAAAAAACCCCAAAAGAAATGGCTGTTTAGAGTAGACAAGAACACACACACACACACACACACACACACACACACACACACACACACAGAGTCATCTCAGCAGAACCTAGGCTGCCAATGTGGACTCACAATTTGACTTTGAGTCGTTTTTGTTTTTTATTTTTTAATTAACTAACTAATTAATTAATTAATTATTTTTTTGCGGCTCCCAGATACCCCTTCTCTCAGGAAGCCCTTTCCAAGCTGAGTCTGGTCCCTGGCATATGAGGAAAGTAGATGTGTCTGCAAGCAGGACAAGGTATAATAGAGATGAAGTGCTGTAAAGACTTACAGCACAGAGAACATGAAATATAACATTGGAAGAAAAGCAGCAGCCGGTGTCGCATCCCACTCTGGGAAAAAGAAGTTGAGTGGTCTTGGCCAAACCATCAACAAAACTTCTCTAACCGAGCTACACAGGTGTCTGCGCAGATGTACCAAGTATGTTGTGTAAAACAATACAGTTCTTGCATTTTACACAAAGAGACAAAGTATCACAAGCAAAAGAGAAACAGTTGGACGGGAACTTCTGCCTGAAACATGGCAGTGAACAAGGGCCAGTCTGGTGTTCCAAAGAAACAGAGCTAAGTTCTGGCATGGAAGAAGGGCTTGCACACTACAGGACACAGACTGTGTTCTCTTGTTCTCCTGGGAGAGAAGCAGTTCACTGTAATCTACAGAACATTGACCTTGCATTAGTAAACTTTAGGAAGAAGAGGGTCATGGAGAGAATGACAAAACCAGATAGGTGTGGGTCATAGAGCAGTACCCAAAGAAAAGGGAGAAAGACAGACAGAACAGCATGTCACATTATGAAGCCGGCGTTCTGTGCTGAACTCTCATGTCCCAGAAAGCAGGACTCACAAAGGAGTCACTTTGGTAAATAAAAGGAGAGGGAAGAGGTATCTTTGTAAAAATATGCCAGAGGCTAAGAAAACAGACAAATAGACAGGACTGCAGATCTCAAGAACAAACATGGGCATGAAGCCAAGTTCCAGCAGGAAGAGGAGAGTCAATTGAGTAGAAATGGTAGCCCTTAGAACCGCAGTTCTCAACCTGAGGGTCGTGACTCCTTCACGGTGCTCGTACATCAGAAATCCTGCGAACCAGGTACTTGCATTATAATTCATAGCAGTAAAAAAATTACTCAGTTATGAAGTAGCAATGAAATAACTCTATGGTTGGAAGTCACCACAACTTGAGGACCTGTGTCAAAGGGTCACTGCAGTATCCTTAGCAAGGTTGAGGACTGCTGTTATAGAAGGAGGGGCAGCAGAAGTTGCTGCTCTGAGTCTAATTGTTCCTCAGAGGAAAAGTCTTGAAGGTAACCACGTGGATGAGTTCCTGATAGCCCAGGAGATCAGGTGAAACAAACCACAAACCAACCTGACTGTCAATACTTAGATGATGTAATTTTTGTAGTTGGAAAGTCCATGGGAATATAGGTTTGAAGATGATACTTAGTCAGTAGACTGTCTTTGGAGGAGTGTATGCCATGGCTCGTGGGATCCTACCTAAAGAACTCAGATATACAGAGGTGCAGAAAATCGACTTAACTAAGAGAATGGTACCCATACATCAGTGCTTTCAAAAGCACCATGAAGATTCTTCTTACACATTTTAAAACATTCTGAGCTTAATAATAAAAAGTTAACTGTGGCCAGAGAAAGGCTTAGCAGTTAGGAGTGCTTCCTGCTCTTCCAGAGTTGCTGAGCTCAGTTCCCAGAACCCATTTTGCTTGGCCCATAACCTGCTGTAACTCCAGCTTCTGGTATCTAGAACTAGTGACTTTATACAATAGAAGATAAATCTTCTTACTGTCCCAGAGTGGACTAAGCAGGGATGTCTGATGTAGAGTTATAACCTACTAAACGGAGCTGGAGATGACATGGGAGTCTGCCACTGTAAGAGTGGGCCCAGAGAGGCAGAATTGACGTTAGCATCTGGAAAAGTGCGTTGAGCTGGAAACCCACACTCAGCGAATCAAGTAAACATAGGATAGGAAATATATCTCAGCAGCTTTGGAGAACTAGAAAAATGGGTGTCTAGGAATGGGAGTAGGGCTCACCAATAGTCATCTGCTGAGCATGGGCAAGGCCCTGGGCTCAATCCCCAGTAGAGGAAAAAAAATTCCTCAAAGCCACTATGTGTGAGTCTATAGCCTGTTCCAGCCTGAAATAGTCTTACCTTCTACATAGCAATACTCCTTCTCCTCCTTCTCCTTCTCCTTCTCCTTCTCCTTCTCCTTCTCCTTCTCCTTCTCCTTCTCCTTCTCCTTCTCCTTCTC
>JANHMN010000012.1:5270627-5293495 GCA_030674055.1 Rhabdomys pumilio | reverse complement strand
CTGGTACCTTATGTTGGTCTAGCTTTAGTCTCTGGTACCTTATGTTGGTCTAGCTTTAGTCTCTGGAACTACTTACTATTCCTTGCCCATCTCTGTCAGAAATAACATCCTATGACAAATAGATAAAACCCTTTAAGAATCTGCTAACTTAGCAGACCACCAGCTATTCACCAAACTAAAGTCTAAGAATGTCATCAGGTGGCATCTTGGGCCTCTGGGAAGGCTTCTCCATCTTGCTGTAACCACCTCTCTGCTGTTCCCACTAATGCATTTTAAGCTGGTCTTATTGCTGTGAAGAAACACTATGACCAAAGCAACTTGGAGAGGAAAGGGTTAAATTGGGTCACACTTCCACATTGCTTTTCATAATCAAAGGAAGTCAGGACAGGAACTCAAACAGGGCAGGAACCTGGAGGCAGGAGCCAATGCAAAGGCTATGGAGGGTGCTGTTTACTGGGTTGCTTATTGCTCAGCCTGCTTTCTTGGAGAACCTAGGACCACCAGTCCAGGGGTAGATTCCACTCACAATGAGCTGGGCTCTTCCCCACCAATCAGTTATTAAGAAAATGCCCTACAGGCTTGCCTACAGCCGGAACTTATGCTGGTATTTCTTCAACTGAGGCTCCGAGGAAGCTGCCTGACTCCATTTTGTAGGCAGGAGCCATTTTGTTGTATTGTTAAAAACAAGTTTCCCTGCAGTGGGTGTTGCACACCTTTAATCCCAGCACTTGGGAGGCAGAGGCAGGTGGATTTCTGAGTTTGAGGACAGCCTGGTCTACAGAGTGAGTTCCAGGACAGCCAGGACTACACAGAGAAACCCTGTCTCGGAAAAAATGAAAAAAACAAACCAAACTAAAACAAAACAAAAAAACCCAAGGTTCCCGTGTGAGTCCTGAACACAATGGGGGTGGGGTGGGGGTGGGGCTACCCCCAAAGCAGTTGCCTGTACATGGGATATGTTCTACTAGCTGGTCTGCCTTGAATGACTTCAGTGGGAGAGGAAGCACCTAGCTCTGCAGAGACTTAAGTGCCAGGATATCCCAGGGATACCTAGGGGTACCTTCGACCAGCTCAGGGGAAGGGGAGATGGGGGAAGGATTTGGGGAGGGGGACCTGCAGGGGGGAACAGTGAGCGGGAACACCCTAACCCTTCCTAATCAGTGACCCTGTGAGGATGACTTTTTTTGAGACTTTCTGTTCTTCTAACTGTTCCGTTGACTCCCTTCTGTAAACCTGCTCTGCCACTGCTCATGAGGTGCAGACTCAGCAGACCCAGCATGCTCTCTCAAACCGGAATTAGGAGGTAGTTGTTGGCCAGCTCTCTGATGCACCTGAATAAAATAAAGCTTGCTTCAAATTTGGCCCCAAAACTGTGGCAGTGGGTTTATATTCACCCCGTGGAATTAACACTCCCTCTTCTTTGATGACTATAGCTTGTGTCAAGTTGACATAAAACTAGCTGGCACATCTTGATTTGTTCTGTAAACTATAAAAGTTTAAGAAATTACGCTCACATTGGGATATGGAATTTGGGGTGACCCAGGCCATGGTCACTCAAAATGGCCCCAGAATCAATTATTTCTAATTCCCTTTAAGATGAGAGTTTTTATTTTTCTCTCATAGACAGGGTTAATTACTCCTCTTATCTCTTTAACTTGGCTTAAGGGGGATCCACTTTCCTGGGGGAGAGGGTGGCCCCAAATTGCTGAGGGGTGGTCTCACTTTCTTAAGAAAGCGATCATCCTTAGCCTGGTGACTGATCTGCCTACCTGGGGTGTTAAGGGCGCTTGCCTAGCATGTGTAAGACACTGGGTTTTTGTTTGTTTGTTTTGTTTTTAATTTCCAGAACATCCAAAATGAAACAAGCAACAAAATAGCATGTTACACATTAAAAAATATATGTTATTTATTTATTTAAAAAAAACCTTCAGTCTTGTTTTGAACTTGAACACAAAATGAAATTGTAACTGGCCTGGCAGGGATGATGCTGTATGGAAGGGCCACTTGTGTCCCTTATTTTGGCTATCAGACCATTGAAGCATAGACCCCAAGAAACTAGAATTCTCCCCAAAAGCCTGAAGTCTGAGCCAGTCAGAAGGAAAAGAGATTTGATAGTTGTTAGGCCACTTTACAGGTGGGACCACACCCTCACCTTGGACTACTTAGTGTGCATATCTCTGGCTTTCTATTGAAACCTAAATCTCACTTCAGGGGCCAAAGAGGAACATGGAAGATGCCTGGACCTAACTTGTTCCCTCTCCAATGTAGCCACATTGGATAAGTTTTCTTCTCTGCATTTTATTATTTATGTGGCTGTTTTTCCTTTTTAAAAAGAGTTTTATTATTGTTAGTGTGTGTGTGTGTGTGTGTGTGTGTGTGTGTGTGGTGTGTGTGTGTGTGTGAATGTATGACACATATGTGTGAGTGACCACAGAGACAAGAAGAGAATGCTGGATCCCTTGTAGCTGGAGTTATATGTGGCTGTAAGCTGTCTGCTCGGGGTGCTGGGAATAGGACTCAGATCCTCTGTAAGAGCAGTCTGGCTGTTTGAATTTGATTATCAAGGATGGATAGTCAAAACTGGCTTCTCAGGGCACAAACTGTGACCTTAAATTTCATAACAAACCTTCCTGTCCCGGCCGCCATCGGAGAGCATCACGCTTGCCCTGTGCTACTCCATGGCCGTGGGCTTCAGCAAGCTGATACACACACAGCCCGTGCTACGGGCGCCTCACCAATCCCTCCAAGTTTCTGCCGGATGTGATCCAGGAGGTGTGTGGCTTTGCACCCTAAGAGCAGCGCGCCTTGGAGTTGCTCAAAGTGTCCAAAAACAAACACGCACTCAAGTTCATCAAGAAGAGGATGGGCTTGCACATCTGCTCCAAGAGAAATCGGGAGGAGCTGAGCAACGTGCTGGCATCCATGAGGAAGGCGGTGGCTAGGACGGATTCAAGTACCCTCCCCATTGTATGATTGTTCTGTTAAACACAGACACGCACAGACACGCACATGCACATGCACACGCGCACATGCGCACACGGGCACACAAAATGCCTTTGTCATCCCTAGCTGGGTGGCTTGCAATGTCATTATTCCTCTTGAATACATAACCTATTTTCTTCAGACATAATCATTGAAAAATGATCTTCAAGGGCAATGCATTAATTTAATAACAACATATGTAAATACTCACGCACCCCCTTCTCCCAAACTATACCCCTTTCCAGGAAACACTGAAATTCAGTGTATATAGGCAGAGGGACTTTGGGTGGGGCCAGGCACGTCTGAAATTCAATACGAGAAAAATGTTGGTTAGCTGAACCTCAAGTTCTTTCTCCTACAAAATGAAGATGAACTCACGATAATTCGTGGCTGGCATGGATTAGATGATACATATTAGTTTCAACTGAGTCTTCCCTCGTCTCTCTGTGTGGTTTTTCTTTATATGGAAGGAACGCTACAAAGACTTAGCCAGCCCCAAGTCATAGCCCAGCTGCTCCTGCAGTGGAGAGGAGAGGATGTTACCCTCCTTCTCCAATCCTCCCGAATTAAAGCCAAATTCCTAATGACTCCTGCCACCTCACTCCAAATGGCCAGACTTAGGAAAGACACATGGTGCTAAAGTTTTTACTGTCGACAGGAAAATGGCCACCTACCTCTTCTCTACTCTGATATGACTCCACGCAAACAGCCCAGGAAACAAGTTAGGCACACTCTCTTAACAGCTACAATGGGACCACAGTTTCCTCCAGAGAAGTCCAGCTGGTGACCTGATAATTTAGAAGCTCTAAAGAGATCAATTTTATCAGACTTTAAGATCTTACCAGGTCCTTAAAGCTCTCGACTCAAAGGTTATTATCTCACTGGGCATCAGATAATAGAATCATTAAGTGCTAGATGCTTCTCTTACAAACTCCAGAACTTACTGTAAAACTTTGACAAATTTTAAATCCCAATGTCCCAAATGGCTCACAGAAGGAGGTCATTTTATGGTGGCTTCTGGCTATGAAGTAGTCATATGCTTTGGGCCCCATTCTGAGTCAGTCCACTTCAGTCCCCAAAACTGAAACAATCTCAGGGTTCTCTATCTGGTGACAGAGATGAGACTTAATACTTATACAGATTCGGCCTCTGTATTCTGTATGACCCACACCCGTGTAGCCTTCTAGAAAAATCTCCCCACTACCCATAGCCCTTCTACTAAACATGCCCCTGAGAGTTTGTCCCTACCAGAGGCTACATAGCTTCTGACTCAGGTAGCCACTATGCATTGTGAATCCTACAAGGAGCCGGCTGTCTGACAACAGTGGGCATCAACAGGCAGTTTGGTTTCTATTCCAGGCTGCTTTAGTCTCTAAGCCCACCCTTGTCCTCAGTAGATCCCTCAGGAAATTCAACAGGTTTTAAACCAGGGCTTCTAGGTCACTCTAGGGCACAGTTGTAGACAGAGCTCAGAAAACAAGGTGCTCCTGCCTGGATCCTCCTACTATGAGACCCTTAGCAATTGTCACCACATCTGGGTGGAGTGGGGAGACAGTCTTTTAAAGTATGTCTGAGTCTTTCCACTGTCATGGGGTTTCTTTAAACCTTGCAGTTCATCTCTGAAGCTTGTCATATGTACCTGTTGTCAGGCCGGTCCCGAAGGAGCTTTCAGACCCCTTTGCAGACTGTTTAGCAAAAGGAAGCTACATCAGAATAAGATTGGCATCTACATTTTGCCCACAAGTCTCTTCACAAGGACGAAGATGCATTCCTTCACTGATGGGTAGAGGCATTCCCCACTAAAACAGACCTCCAGTCCTCCCAGTTTAATAATAGCCTGGCTTTCTTTCCAACACTGCTCACAGAGTGAGAGAGGCTGTTGAGATTGTCATCTCTACATAGCTTGGCATCCACAGTCCTCTGGGAAGGTGAAGAGAGTTAGTTAAACTCTTAAGAGGGTTTTCACTTTGTTCACACTTGAATCTCTACAGTCTGGTTCCCATTCTCCTCTCAGACATGTCTTTAAACCCCACATGACTCCCAGGTCACAGCATACCTCCATTCCTTTAAAGCCCTTCACGGCAGAGATTTCCTCCAGACTCACGCCTTACTAGATCCAGAGACCCATTATCTGTTTCAATGTGACGTCTTTAGGACAGATGATGAACAAGGCTGTTCCTGGGTACTAGGTTAAGAATAGCCCAAACCAGACTCTGCCTTTTTTGTTTGTTTGTTTGTTTTCTCTCTGTGTGGGATTATCTCTTCACATTAATCCAGAGACTGGGTCTATCCTCAAATCTTCCCACAAGATAAAAGGTCTCCCAGACCCTGTCAAGTCCTGATGTATCCCTAATTGCAGTCCGGTTACAAAGTCTCTCCTGGTGTGAGTTTATCTGTTCAGAGTCAAGGTAGCTCTACTCCCAGAAGCTCAAATGGCTTCTACCTGTCAGTCTCTTGGAGATCTTTGTCTCCTTTTCTGGCAAGGTGCAGACGAAATCCATCCTTAAACACCCCAGATCCCACTCGTAAGTAAGTCCCATTGGCTGTGTTTCATTACTGCAGGATCTCTGGGCCCCTGTGCTGGACGCTGGGCTTCCCATCTTCACGAGCACTGTTTTCATATTTACCTGTCTTCCCCAAATCTTCTCACGGTGTCCTTTTAAACTATGGTGACTTTTCTTATACTTTTTGCACTCCTGAGGATAGACCTTTTGTTTTTGTTTGAAATCTGAGGATGGACCTTTTGTTTTTGTTTGAAGTCTGAGGATAGACCCTTTGCTTTTGTTTGAAGTCTGCTCTGTTTCTTTGGCTCCTGGTTATTTAATCTTCCTGTATGATTGGTATCATCCACATTTCAAGCCATTAAGTTCTGGTTGATATTGTCCCAGGGCTATCAATCATTGTCACCTATATCAAAACCTGTCTCCAACCACCAAGGACCTCTTGACTGCTAAGTCATGCCACATTCCAGCCTTCAACCTCCTGAAGGTCCCTCTTCTCTCCGAAGCGTGGCTCAAGTATTTTATGACTCATCATATCACCCCATGTCACCCCAAATAATGCTACAGTCCCTTCTCATCTCCAAAGTAAAACCAGAGGCAAAGAGAAGTGTCCCTTGTCAGTGACTCAATCATCAGGGGATAAATGTAAGGACAAGAAATTCAGAAGTAGATGGCTGAAAACATGAAGCTAAATCCTTCCTTGTTAACACTCAGTCCCTGTGCGAGACCCAGAAAATTCATTGCCCTACAATTAAAGCCTAGTGACCAATGACACCTCGTCCCAACGGACAGTCTCAAGGAGGACAAATGATGCTATAAAATATGCCTTCTCACAAGTCAGTGAGATAGATGACCACCTCCTACCTGGCCAACTAGAACTGGACACAGATAGATCAAATCACCAGGTGACTTCTCTCCCGTGTTTTAAAAGGATCTCCTTTCTCCTCAGTACAGCTGAGTTCCTCCCATCTTTCCCTCATCCCCACTTCTATCTCTCTTCCCCCTCTCTCCCCTCTCCCTCCTTGTCTGGGATTTTTTTAATTGTTTCTCTCTATACTGTCTATTCTTTATTAAAATCTTTATATGGATTTTTGTCTGGTAAATGTTTTACCCGTGCACCTTGGCTCATCGTTCCAGACACAGCACACCTAACTTGTCCCTTTATGGATATATTTACATATCCTTTTACTTGGCTCCTAGAAACAACCTCTCTTCACTTCCCCAAGACACAACAACAACAACAACAACAACACCATGCGGGACACATGCTCTTTACCGCAGCCTTTAAGAGAGGTCTGTTCATGAGTCACTTTTCAGCCTCTTTATCCAAGGGGAAGGAAAGAAAAAGGCCAGATGGAAAAACAGACACAAGCATAAAGAGGGAGAAAAGATGGAAATGAGACCAAGTAATCAGAGAGAGGGAGAAGGGTCAAGACCTGCAGGTCATGATCACTGGAAAACACATGGTTTCGATGGTCTTAGGAACTGAGACATCGCTCTGCAGCAAACTTACACATATGAGGTAGCAACAAAAACAAGCTGATGACTGGGGGTTCTTAAGATCATCAGAAATGTGTGTTCTCTCATGGTCGCGACCCACAGGTCAAAAACCACTGCACTAAAGGGGAGAGCAAGGAAACTGTCTTAAATGGTCTGAAACGCAATGAGAAGTTGAATCAAGCATGTATTGAACCTGGATGCTTCGTTCTGTTTGGCTAGCTTTCAGACGGCTGGTGGGTGCGATGAATGCACAAAACGTTTGTCGGTTGCATCCAGCTATAAACTCTGAGAGCTACAACGACTGGCCTGACACGACATGTCCACTGGTAAAACAGTGTTATCAATTTCATAAGAGTATCCAACCACTTTCCAGTTGGACAAGGCCTACTTCACAAGTTGAAACCCCTACCTGATGCTATTACTGAGGTCAAGAACTTGTGGCTAGCCAGGTCACAAAGCCCAAACATGAACTCCATATTACCTTGTTAAATGGGCATAAAATTAAACAGACTTCTAGTGGCTTATTGTTATATAATAACTCTCAATGGAGAAGTTTCTTTTTACAAGAAATGGTAAATCACACAGAGACTTAGAACTGGTTAAGGTGCAGAGATGAGACAGTTGAGGAATGCTTGGCCCTAAAACAATGTTTTTATCAACCCCCTTCCTCTCAGTGTTCAGGGCTCATTGTGCAGGACAGGGCAAAAAGAGTCTTAGAGCCAGAGGTGGTGGATGGCTGGAGCGAAACTGTGTTTTCCAGGCATGCCAGGTAGCTCCGAATATGAACTCACAGCAGTCGTGACAGCACACACAAGACTACATAGACAAGCCAAACAAATCCTCGGCATGCAGAGGGGAGGTGGGAACGAAGTCCCACTCCTAGCTGAGGAAGCAACTGGGAGATACCGGGAGAGGGAGAGTCAGCTTTCTTTAAGGGTGTGGTCCCGGGCATGTGGTCTGTGTTCTCACGGAAGGCCCATACACTCAAGAGTGTAGACAGAACAAGTTATATTTGATGAGTTAATTAAAAGAAAAAAAAAGACTGCACAAGGTTGGATGGATAGAGGTGGATCTAAGAGGAGTTGGAAGGGAAGACAGAATGTGATCAGAGCGTAATAAAATTCTCAATGAACTAATAATACAAATGCCAAGGAAGGGAAGTCTGAAAATAATGAAAAGGTTAATACAGAGAAGCACCCCAGGAGACCTAGACACCAAAAGCCTTTACCTACAGACAGGGACAAGGAAATGAGTAAGAAACCCCTTGTGGAGGGAGCCAGGGAGGCTGGGCATGCTCAGTTAGTGTTGAGGAAGCAGACCTGAGGAGTTGGGTACCACCTCGGGCTCTAGGAAGAAGAGACAGAGATGAGCTGTCTCCTTCTGATTGCTCTTGGAAACTGGACTTTATATGTCAGTCACATCCAAACTATTGGCCTTCTGCCCCAGCCAGGAGGGCAGGTGAATGGACTGACACCATGATGGAATTACAGAGAGAAGACACCGAGGAAGAAGTGGCCAGTTAAAGATTCAGGACAACAGAGACTCTGGTAGACTCTAGAGAGGGAGAAAGTGAGCAAGGGAAAGGCTAACAGAGTCAAAGCTGTGACCTCACTCTCTCATGGCCGCCGTGTACACAGCCCTGTGTGGTGTGAATGCAGATAGTCTCTGAGAAACCCAGAGTATGCTTGGCTCTGGTGACAAGGTCAGAGACAAGGTCAGTCTAATAGCAGAAGGGAGTTCGTTCACTGACCTTGACGGTGGGGTTTGGGACATGCTGATGCGGGCATTGTGCTGGTCTTGGATGCAGAGATGGATCCAGCAGTTCAGAGGGAGGGTGCAGGGCATTTGCTGCAGACTGGCTGTGCATTTATAGGGCTGTGGATTGGGTTCCTCTCCTCCCTGCTCTCCTTCCTATCTCTCAGGTGTGCTTGCCTGAGCACGTGAACCTTCTCCCTTCCTCAGGCAGATGGGAGCTTCCAGTTGGTTACTATGACAGCCAACTGTATTAAGGCCAAGTGTTTGTTCTTAAGGTCTGACCATTCCAAGTGTATCCCTGGGGGATGGTTTTACTTGGTCCATTTCAAGGCTCCCTTGTGAGGTCAGGCTCATGGCAAGTGGCCTAGAGAGCCCAACACACTCCCAGCTTTTCTTGAGAAAGTTGTGCTCTGCTGTAGAAAGGAACCTAGCGGATATTACTGCACTTTCAGCTTCAGGTCCTTTAATTCTTCATCATTTAGTTCCCAGCTGAGCTTCGAGTTAATTTTCTTGTCAGGGTCTCTGCTGGCTTAATTGCCATCTCTTATCCTGTCACTAATCATTTTGTCACGTCATCATACTTATGTTCAATGCAGCAGTCATGGTGGTTAAGCACCCACAGAAGGTCTCCCCGATGGAGCAAGTGTGTCTCTATGTTGATTTCCTCAGATCCCTCGTCCTCTTGCCTTCTCCACTTTTTCCAGAGGCAGATTTACTCTCCTGTTCAAGTCAGTCATCATTCTGTCAAAACTTTAGTGTCTGCCGACTTAGCCGCCCTTTAAATTCTTCATGGTCTAGACCACTTCCACAGACTCTCAGCAACCTTCTACTACCACGCATCTCTTCTAGACTTTGGGTCTATAGAGTGTGGTGGTTTGAATATGCTTGGCCTAGGGAATAGCACTACTAGGAGGTGTGGCCTTGTTGGAGGAAGTGTGTAACTGTGGAGGTAGGCTTTGAAGCTCTGCCCAGTGCAGAAGAGTCAGGCTTCTACCCGCCTGAACACAGCCTGCTCCTGGCTTCTTTTGGATGAAGACGTAGATCGCTCAGCTCCTTCTGCACCATGCCTGCTTGGAAGCTGCCACTCTCCTGCCTTGATGATAATGGATTGAACCTCTGAACCTGTAAGCTAGCCCTAATTAAATGTTGTCCTTTATAAGAGTTGCATTGGTCATGGTGTCTGTTCACAGCAGTAAAACCCTAACTGAGACAGAGTGCAAATTTGTGATGCTTGTATTCTAACTCATTCTAAATGTGGAGGGTTCTCTACTCCCAGCATGCCTTCTACCATCCTTTCCCAGTCTGGATTTTTACTCGATTTTTACTCGGTCTAATATCTTAGAATATCTTGGCAACATATCTCAGTTTGTATACGATAAGGCACAAACTCAAAATATGAAGAAGTAGACATTTGCAGTATAAGATGTCTGATGCTTCTTTATACAGTGTCCTGGTTGGGTATTTTGGTTTTTGTAATCAGCTTGATGTAATAATCAAGGGTTATTTGGGAAGAAGAACTTCAGTTAAGAAAATGCCTCCATCAGTTTGCCCGAAGGGCAGACTGTGGGACTTTTTTTTTTTTGGATTGGAAATTGACATGAGGACAGTGCCACCCCTGGGAAGGTGATCCTGGGATGTATAAGAAAGCAGACTGAACAAGCCATGGGGAGCAAGCCAGTAGGCAGCACATCTCCGTAGCCTTTGCTTCACTTCCTGCTTCCAGGCTCTTGTTCTGGCTCTCCCAGGAGATGGAACCTAACTTATAAACCCATTCCTCTCCAGGTTGCTTTTGGTTATAACTTTCTTTTTACAGCAACAGAAAGCGAGCTAACATATGTGGGTACTCAAAATCTCAGAAGCCAAGTCTTCAAAGCGCTTTAAAATGTTTGAGAACAGCTTGGGCTGAGAGACACACGGATATAAGAACTAAGGATCTCATTGCTCGTGTTTCTGTAACTTCTGCAACGTTTTACTCACAGGATCACAACCCAGAGATGCTGCAGGGTTCCAAATGCTCTCCCTGGTATTCCTTCCTACAGAGTGTTGACTCAAGTAAGTCGTGGTTTTGTCTAAATGTTGCAGCATTGAAATGTCACTTCCTTTCTTCATCTATGTCTGTCTATCAATCATGTATGTATGTATGTATGTATGTATGTATGCATGTATACACGTATGTGGTTTTTGAGACAGGGCTTCATGTAGCCAGCCTGGCTGTATACCTAAGGATGGATGAACCTGAAGTCTGGTACCTCGTGCCTTTACTGGCCAAGTGCTGAGATTATAGGCATAGACCACCAGGTTTGTGGCGTACTTGGCATTGAACCCGTGCCTTATACATATCAGATAGGCACTGCATCAGCTGAGCCCTAACCCAGCTCCCAATCACCACTTCTCACGGCACATCTGTCTGGTGTGTTTTGGGATGAAACTGTAGAACTGTAGTTATGCCAAAACAAGAATTATCCAAAATGACAAGTACACACACACACACACACACACACACACACACACACACACACATTTAGATTTTATGGCTAGTGCTATTTTATAATCTCATATGCAGTTTTATTTCCTGTGAAGAGTTTCCATTTTCATTAAAATTATTCCAACGTGCTTTACATTTTTCATACAATTTAAAATGTTATCTCTCTCTTATATTCAGAACCAGCAAAAGCTGAGTGAATGGAAAGCCAGAACAGAAAAATGGCTTCCAGAGACCAGAGAGAGAAAAGGGGGGAGAGCTGGGTTGGGGTTGATCAATGAGGAGAGGTTGATCAATGGGGAGAGGTTTATCAGTGGGTTCAAAGACACAAAACTAGGAGGGATAAGGTGTAGCATCCCAGTCCAAGGCAGGTTGAGCAAAGCAGCAGTATTTTTTTTTCTCTTTTCTATTAGATATTTTATTTACATTTCAGATGTCATCCCCTTTTCCTATTTTCCCTCCCTAGAGAAAACCCCTATATCATGCCCCCTTTTCCTTTTTGCTTTTATACAATTTTTTAAAATGTTAGTCAAAGGCTTTATAAGTTTGGTAATGCTCAGTCAGAAGTGTAACCCAATACTCAGCCTACATATATCAACTATCTTTGACTGGTGGAGACACATGAACATCTGCCTCCATGTCCCTCCCCCCTTTTTCTCTCTCTCTTTCTCTCTCTCATCACCTAGCTTCTCCTGTCCTTCTTCTCCTCCTCTCCTTACTCCTTCTCTTCCTCTCCATACTCCTCCCACCTTAGCTCCTCCTACATATCACCCTTCCTGTTAAAATAAAACTTTTCTCTTAAAATACAATTAGTGCACAATTGTGCCGATTTGTACCAGTGAGGTACTAGTTAGTCCTAATAACCAGTCCATCATTTTGTTGAGTAACCAGAACTTCTGTCATCTCTCCTAACTAAAACACTTACTTCTGAACCTGGACTTTTTCTTGGCTTTGGAATGAATGTCAGCTGAAAACCATCCACTCAAATCTTTTCTCTCAAAGTAAATAGCCAGGATTGGCTGAGACTATAAGTTTTCAACCCCAAAAGCAGCAGTATTGTATATTCCTTATATTTCAAATTATTAGAATGAGACATTCTAGGATGATTTCACCATCAGAAGTGACAAGACTTCACGGTAATGATTTGGTAATTACTACAATTTCTTCATTGTATAATGTATTTATGTATCAAATCATTGCACAGTCTTCCAAAAATACATATAATTACTATTAATCTAAAATCATAAAACAGGTTAGTTAGCGTGGCGCACGCCTTTAGCCCCAGTGCCTGGGAGATAATGCAGTCGCATTTCTATGAGTTCTAGTCTAGTCAGGGTTACATAATGAGACTGCCTCAAAAAATTTTAACTTAAATTTTATATTATCTACTTTTTTTTGTAGTGATAAGATGATAATAGATTTGTGTGTGTGTGAGTGTGTGTGTGTGTGTGTGTGTGTGTGTGTGTGTGTATGTATGTGTGTTAGTTTTGTATCCAACAAGCTGGGTGGTGGTGACACACATCTTTAATCTCAGCTCTTGGGAGGCAGAGGCAGGTTGGTCTGGTCTACAAAATCCATGAAAAAGACAGCTTTGAAACACAAAATCCCCTTGTGAGGCAAGGTGAACAGGGAGACAGCACTCTACTGCATGTTGGTGGAGGTGAACTCTTGGTAAACCAGGATGGGGCACATGGGCACAAGAAGCCCCACCATGAGATGGCAGAGGCAGAATCTGCTGTGGGCGAGCCAGCAGCAGTGCCCTAGGCCTGGAACAGTGGCATGCAGACCAGAGAAATGTCAAGTGGCAGCGGCTCACAGGGTGTGGGAGTCGCTGTTCTGACAGCACATGAAGAATATACAGACTCGACATAACCACTGAGCCTACCAGCCTTCAGCTCTACGTTAAATGCCCCGGGAGCAGAAGCAAGAAGACCCTACTGAAAGAATAGCTTTAAAACAACATCCCTACCCTGGGTTTGTATATGTGTGGATGGGTTGGTGGGATTGGAAGCATGGGTGGGTTTGTCTGTTTATTTGGTCGTATGTATAATTTGGCTATATTTTTCTTTGTTTCTGTCTTTCTCCCCTAACACTTTATAGTATGTTAGTTTCTATTTTTTAAAAATATTTTATTTATTTTCATGTGCATTGGTGTTTTGCCTGCGTGTGTTTTGGTGTGAGGGTGTCAGATTCACTGGAAGTGGAATTGCCGACAGTTGTAAGCTGCCATGTGGATGCTGGGAACTGAACCTGTGTCCTCTGGAAGAGCAGCCGGTGCTCTTGACCTGAGTCATCTCGTCTGTCCAAGTGGTTTCTGTTCTTAAGTGGTTATTTTATCTCATAAACTTTACAATATATTAATTATATTATATTATTATATATTATATATAACATCTTTTCCATTTTAAAAAGTGAATTCTTTCTTTCACAGTTTCACGGATGTATATAATACAGTTTAACCATATTGCCCCCTACCCTTTTCTCCCTCTCCTACATTAAGCTTCCTTCCTTGCAATAAACCCACCCCCACTTTACGGCTTCTTGATTTGTGACCCCCTGAGTTTAATCAGAGCTGCCCACGTGGGCCTGGGCGTAGAACTCTCCACTGGAGCACAGCTAGCTGGTGTAGTCAGGGCTATACCACTGAAGACAAAGACGCTCTTTCCCCAGAAGCCATCAACTGTAAGCCACGCCCAAAGGACAGCGTTCCATGCCCCGCCCCCTCCGTAGTCCAGCTCTCATTCATTCCACTGTCTCTTCTGCAGTGTTCCGTGAGTCTTGGCAGGTAACATGGTTGTTCTGTGGAAAGACGAGTCATCTACAGTCCTGTACACTTGAGCAGCCGTTGAATCTCTGCTCAGCTGTCGTTTTCATGTAACTGCGAACAATTCCATGCATTAATTAAGCCACTGTGCTCTAATTGCCATCTCACTGGATAGCCCTTTTTGTACTTCACCTTTCTACACCTACAAACCCACCTCCCTCCATTTCTCAAATCACCCCGATACTAATCACCTGTCTCATCCTTTCCTTACCTTTTCCTTTTTTTGGTTCTAGTCATACCCACAATGGCTAATATGCTAGAACACAAAACACTATGCATACCTCTGTACTACCTAAAATAGTTTGTACTTAAGTTGTGATTGCTTTGTGGATGACTATTATTCTGATTCACAGTGAGTTAACCCTTGGATCCTGGTTGCTGTTACAGACAGAAGCTGACCTTTACAGGAGAGCCTGGAGTCCTGAACCCCAGCCTAACAGAGGAAATAACACCTCAGCCACACTACAACACATCCCTCCATGAACATTACAAATACCCCCATTGAAAGAAGATGACTTAAATAAATAAACCCCACCCACAACCATCAATCTAACACCAGATATAAAAGCCCCATTGCATAAGAATACCCTTAATGTGTTGGCTGATGACCTTGACACAAGCCAGTGTCATTAGAGAGGAAGGAGCCTCAGTTGAGGAAGTACCTCCATGAGATCCAGCTCTAAGGTATCTTCTCAATTAGTGATCAATGGGGGAGGACCCAGCCCATTGTCAATGGTGCTAACACTAGGATGGTGGTCCTGGGTTCTATAAGTAGACTGAGCAAACCACAGGAAGCAGGTCAGTAAGCAGCAACCCTCCATGGCCTCGACATCAGCTTCTGCCTCCAGGTTCCTGCCCTGTTTGAGTTCCTGTCCTGACTTTGGTGATGAACAGCGATGTGGACGTGTAAGCTGAATAAGCTCTTTCCTTTGCAGCTTGCTTTTTTGGTCATGATGTTTCACTGCAGCAATAGAAACCTTGACTAAGACACTTTAAAACAAGGACAACATATCTCCTTGGAAAACCACCAATCCTGTAAGTATGGCCTCCAATGGGAGGGACTAAGGCAAAATTCCAGACAAAAAATTCAAATGGATGATTATAAATGTGTTCAAGGATCCAAGAGAGCACATGAACATTCCAGGAGAGATTTCAAGTTCTGAAAGCCACAGCTGTCAGTGTAAACCATTACATACAGAAATATCTGCCATAATTGAAGGGAACAAGAACTTTCCAGAACAAAAGCAGGCTGAGTGGACTCATGCCCACTAAGCAGCTCTATAAAGGATTTCAGGAATACCTCAGATTTCAGAGAATAGAAAACACATTTAAGATGCTACAGAGGAAAAAAAGTAAAGAAATAGCAGAACAGTTAAGCACACGAAGACTTAGAAGACAGGACAAAGTCAACAGAATGGCAGCAAGTAACACTTTTAATAGCAACAGAATTGAATGGTCTCAACTCAAATGTTCTCTCTTTTTACTGCCTCCAAGAAACACACCACACCATCAAAGACAGACATCTTAGGGTAAAAGGATTGAAAAAAGATATCCCAAGCTAGTGGAACTAGGAAACAAGTAGGAATAACTATTCTAATATCTCATAAAAAGCACACTTCGAATAAAACTAGTAAGAAGAGATACAGTGCCATTCAATACTAAACAATGGAACAATCCGTCAAGAGGATATTACAGTTCTAAACACTTGGCTCACCAAGCGCAAATGCACCCAGTTTCATAAAAATAAATACTACTAAACACAAGATCACAATTTAATTCCAACACAGTTATAGCAGTATGGCCAATGTTGTGGCTGCTCCTCAGGCCTAGTCTTCCTGAAAGAATGAAATCAATGAACAGACGGGTTAAGCAGAAGTTTGTAACAAACCAGCTTAGTGGGTAAATCCAAGTAGGATTTACTCTAAAGAGGGACTGGTGTGGACTATCCTATCAGGGAGAAGCCTAGGAGATCTGCCCTGGGGACTTTAAAGAAGTTTTATGAATTTTTATGAGATGTGTATTAGAACTTCAAGACCCTTTAGTCTCTGAACTGACTAGTTTTATATCAACTTGACAGAATCTAAAATCATCTGAAAGATGGAAACCTCAAGTAAAAAAGATGTCTTTTTTTTTTGTGCGTGTGTTTTTTGTTAATGAAGCCAAAACCATACAATGGAAAAAGGATATCATCTTCAACAAATGGTGCTGGTCTTACTGGATATCTGCATGTAGAAGAATGCAACTAGATCCATATCTACCATCCTGCACAAAACTCAAGTCCAACTGGATCAAAGACCTCAACATAAAACTGGACACACTAAATCTAATAGAAGAGAAAATGGGAAATAGCCTTGAATGCACTGGTACAGGAGACAAATTCCACCAATGGCTCACAGGCTCTAAGATCAACAATTGATAAATGGGACCTCACAAAACTGAAAAACTTCTGTAAAACAAAGAACACTGCCATTAGGACAAAACAGTAGTCTACAAATTGGAAAAAGAATTTCACCAACCCTAAATCTGATAGAGGGCTAATATCTAAAATATATAAAGAACTATCTAATAAAAATTAGACACCACCAACTCAAATAACCCAACTAAAAATGGGGTACAGTCCTTTCGCTGCTGCATCCACAGTCATGAGTATGCTCAGGCTACAGAAGAGGCTTGCCTCTAGTGTCCTCCGCTGTGATAAGAAGAAGGTCTGATTGGATCCCAATGAGACCAATGAAATCGCCAATGCCAACTCCCGTCAGCAGATCAGGAAGCTGATCAAAGATGGGCTGATCATCTGGAAGCCCGTGACTGTCCATTCCCGGGCTCGCTGCCGGAAAAACACCTTGGCCCGACGGAAGGACAGGCATATGGGCATAGGGAAGAGGAAAGGTACTGCCAATACTCGAAGGCTGGAGAAGGTGACCTGGATGAGAAGGGTGAGAATCCTGCACCGGCTTCTTAGGAGATACTAGGAATCTAAGAAGATTGACCGCCATATGTATCATAGCCTGTACCTGAAGGTCAAAGGGAAGTATTAAAAAACAAGCGGATTCCCATGGAATATATCCACAAACTGAAGGCAGACAAGGCCCGCAAGAAGCTACTGGCTGACCAGGCTGAGGCTCGGAGATCTAAGACCAAGGAAGCACAGAAGCGCAGGGAGGAGCGCCTCCAGGTCTAGAAGGAAGAGATCATCAAGACTCTGTCCAAGGAGGAAGAGACCAAGAAATAAAGCTTCCCTCTTGTCTGTACATAGTGGCCCGGCTGTGGCCTCCCATGGATCGATCAGTCATTAAAATAAAACAAGCCTTTGTCCCTTAAAAAAATGGGGTACAGAGCTAAACAGAGAATTCTCAACAGAGGAATCTCAAATGGCTAAGAAGCACTTAAAGAAGTGGTCGAAGTCCTTAGTCATCAAGGAGATGCAAATCAAAACGACTCTGAGGTTCCATCTTAAACCAGCCAGAATGGCCAAGATCCAAAACTCAAATAATAGCACATGCTGGTGAGAATGTGGAGAAAGGGGAACACCCCTCTATTGCTGGTGGGAGTGCAAACTTGTACAACTACTCTGGAAATTTATCTGGTGGTTTCTTAGAAAATTAGAAATAATTCTACCTGAAGACCCAGCTATATTGCTCCTGGGCATAAACCCAAAAGATATTCCACCACCCCATAAAGACACTTGCTCAGCTATGTTCATAGCAGCTTTATTTGTATTAGCCAGAAACTAGAAACAACCCAGATGAAGGATGGATACAGAACACGTGGTTCATTTACACAAAGGAATACTATTCAGCTATAAAAAAACAAGGACACCGTGAATTTTGCAGGCAAATGGATGGAGCTAGAAAATATTCTGAGTGAGGCAACCCATACCCAAAAGAACATGAGTGGTATATACTTGTCTATAAGTGGATATTAGTCACAAAGTACAGGATACCCACGCTATACTCTGCAGACCCCAAAAAGCTAAGCAACAAGGAAAGTCCAAGTGTGGATGCTCAAATCTCACTTAGAAGGAGGGATGCAATAGTCTTAGGAGGCAGAGGGAGGGAGGGGAGTGGGAGGGAGAAGGGTGGGGAGGGAAATGGGTGGTGGGATTCAGGATCAGGTGTGGGGAGAGACAGGAGTGAGGACCAGGAGAGTGAATGGAGATCTGAGGCTGGCAGGGATGAAGAGTGGGGGCTTCTCTAGGACATACCAGAGACCTGGGGTGGGGGAGACTCCCAGGAATCTATAGGGATGACTTTAGCTGAGACTCATAGCAGTGGGGATATGGAATCTGAAGAAGCCACCTCCTGTAGCCAGGCAGGACCTCCAGTGGAGGGATAGAGACACCAACCCATCCACAAAACTTTTGACCCAAAATTTGTCCTGTCTACAAGAAATGCAGGGGCAAAGATGGAGTGGAGACTGAGGGAACAGTCAACCAATAGCTGGCCCAACTTGAGACCCATCCCATGGGCAAGCACCAATCCCTGACACTATTAATGATCCTCTGTTATGCTTGCAAACAGGAGCCTAGCATGACTGTCCTCTGACAGGTTCCCCTCTGCAGCTGATTGAACCACATGCAGAAACCCACAGCCAAACATTGGACAGAGATTGGTGACTCTTATGGAAGTGTTGGGGGAAAGACTGAGGGACTCACAGGGGATAGGAACTCCACAGGAAGACCAACAGAGCCAACTAACCTGAAACCTTAGGGGTCTCAGAGACTGAGTCGCTTACCAAAGAGCATACATAGGCTGGACCCAGGCCTCCCTGCTCAGATGTAACAGCTGTGCAGCTTGGTCTTCATGTGGGTCCAGCTTATTTTGTCTTTTAACCCGTCTCTTTAAAACTGTCTCCTTCTCTCTCTACACTGCCCCCTTAAGCTTCCCTTTCCTTTCTCTTCTCATCAGAGCTGGGCATAACCTATTCTGTCAAATCTTTCTCTGATTTGTCACTTTGTCTGCCACTCAGTTAGACATTTAAACATGGGCGTTTCCTTCTGCAAGCTAACTTTACCTTCACTGTTCAGGATTAAAGGTGTGTGCTAAGGCTGAGCCACACAGCAACTAGGAACAGCTGTTTTCAGTAAACAACACAATCTCCAGGATCAATATCCTGCAACATCCTTTGATTAGGAACAAAGATACGGAAAGGTGTAAGCCAAATTAACCCTTTCCTCACCAAATAGTTTTGGCCATGGTGTTTCATTGCAGTAACCCTAACTAAGACAGTCCCTAAACAGAAAATGTAGGTAAGTCACAGCCCATCTCTGTCACTGCCACCAGGAGCAAGGCCAGTCTTGTACTGTCCAGAGTCTGAGGCAGCTTGGGTTATAGTCATACATTAATCACATGCCCTGTTTGTACCCATCCTATTATCTGATCACTGTGGCTGACTCATACTCAGCTTTTCTTTGCCGTCCCCTGTGTTTTATCTTTTATCTCGTTTCAATCTTTTTTAAAAAAGATTATTTTTATTGGCTGTTTTATTTATTTACATTTCAAATGTTATCCCTCTTCCCCATTTCCCCTCCACAACCCCCCTCTCATCTCCCCCTCTCCCTGCTTCTATGAGGGTGTTCCCCCACTCACCCATCCACTTCTACCTCAGCACCCTAGCATCCCCCTACCCTGGGTCATCAAGCCTCCACAGGACCGAGGGTCTCCCCTCCAGTGATGTCTGATAAGGCCATCCTCTGTTACATATATAGCTGGAGCCATGGGTCCCTCCATGTGTATTCTTTGGTTGGTGGTTTAGCCCCTGGGAGCCTTGGGGGATCTGGTTGACTGATATTGTTCTTCCTATGGAGTCACAAACCCCTTCTGCTTCTTCAGTCCTTGCCCCAAGTTCTCCACTGGGGTCCCCATGCTCAGTCTGATGGTTGGCTGAGAGCATCTGCATCTGTATTGGTCAGGCTCTGGCAGAGCCTCTAAGGGGACAGCTATACCAGGCTCCTGTCAGCAAGCACTTCTTGGCATCAGCAATAGTCTCTGGGTTTGGTGTCTGGAGGTGGGATGGATCTCTAAGGTGGGGCAGTCTCTGGATGGCCTTTCCTTCAGTCTCTGCTCCATTCTTTTTCCCTGCATTTCCTTTTGACAGGAGGAATTCTGGATTAATGTTTTTGCAGTGGGTGGATGGCCCCATCCTTCAATCGTTTCAATCTTAACATTCCTTCTAACCATAACATTTTTTTTTTTTACCACAACAGTAGGTGACTTATATATGCTACCTTCACTTATAGACAGGTCATCTGGGCAAAAATTCAACCTACACTGGAGGTGACATTAATTAAAGAGACCTAACAGACATACAGAACAGTCCATCCAAGGATGACAGAACACACATTCTTGTCAGAAGTCCATGGAACATTTTTAAAAAATAGGTCATGTGTTAGAACACCAAGCAAATCTTAACAAATATAAGAAAATTGAAATAGCTTCCTGTATTCTATCTGACCACAACTGAATATCACCAGCCTGTGAAAGCATGAAATACATACAAAGAAATGGAGATTAAAGACACACTAATGGACGCGATACACCACACAGCAGCAGATGCACACGTGAGAGACACCCGGAGGCATGCCCACTGCTGTCTAGTAGTGTACAGGAAGGCACCACTATGATGTGCAAGAATGTGGTAGAGAAATGGGAGAGAAAGAGATGCAGATGGTTTGTGCACTATGACGAGAGGAGGATCTGGAAATGCAAGGGTGGTGAGGGACAGCTTGGTGAGAGTAGCCTGAGCTGTCACCTCTGGCCATGGTGAGGTCTTGACCCATGCTGCCACCAAGGGCCATGTCTGGATCCATGGCTTTGAGACAGCAAGGAGTCTGTGTCAATGTCTGTGGCTCATGTTACAACCAAAGGCTATTTGGATATCCCTGGTCTGGGTTGCCTCCTGGGGCCATCTTGATGTTCAAGGGCTGTTCAAAGTTGGCACCATCCCTCAGTGTCATTGGCTTTTGGAAGAGCTGACCCCACACCTTGCTGGCTGTGCAGGGGTGTGAGCACAGGAGAGTTATCTCAACCCCTAGCTCCTCACAACCTTCAGTTAGAGGGAGAGTTGGACTTGTTCCTCACCTTGGCAGTGCAGGAGAGCTGGCCAAGGACGTGGGAGTGAGTGAGCTGGCCCCACCCCTTGCTGGCTACAGCACACCCACCCTGCACCTTACCTGGGCAACACAGTACAGCTGCCCTTGGTGGCATATGTGGGAAAGCTGGCACTGCACCCCTGCCAGTACTAGGGTCGACTGGACCAGGAGAGATCTCCCACCATCCACCCTTTGCAGCCTTCAGCAGGCTGAGAGCAGGTCCAGGTGGTGTGGGTGCAGGAGAACTGGCAGGCTGAACACCATAGCCACCACCAAGCGAGTTGGCCCATCCCAATGTCTACAGTATCTATGCACTGCGTGGGCACATGAAGGGGTCAGTCCTGCAGAACCAAAGCTGCAGGAGCTCCATGACACAGGTCAACAACAGGCTACCCAAGAGGAGTCCTGGTGAGAATCAGTGTTGATGGTGCAGCAGAAGGCAGCGATCTTGAGCCAGACCAATGACTCATTGCAATGAACATTTGCAAGTAAAGCTGTGTGGACAGAGGGTGTACTGTGTGACACGTTGTGACACACTGCAAATTCCCCGGCAAGTTGTTTTCCTTCTTCTCCTCCTCCTTCTTCTTCTTCTTCTTCTTGTTTTTGTTTGTTTTCCGTTGCACTCAAGGGCAGAGGGCAGATATGGAGGGATGGGGAGATGAGTAGATTGGGGTGCATGGTGTGAAATTCACAAAGAATCAATAAAAAGTTAAGAAAAGAGAGAAGAGAAAAACCACACTACGGAATGATGAATGAATCATCAAAGAGATCAAGAAAGAAATTTATGAAATGAATGAAATGAATGAAAGTGAAATTATAGCATATCAAAACTGACGTGATACAGAGGCAGTCCCAAGAGGAATGTTTAAAGCTACATTTGTACAGTATAACTTACATTAAAAAAAGCAACAACAGATAGATTCAAATAAATAATGAGGATGGACCTCAAAGCTTTGGAAAGACAAGAACAGAACAAAAGTGGTAGAGTTTCTTTAATAGTTTATTTTGTTTGTTTGTTTTAATTTTTTGAGACAGGGTTTCTCTGTGTAGCCCTGGCTGTCCTGGAACTCACTCTGTAGACCAGGTTGGTCTCAAACTCAGAGATCTATTGGTCTCTGCCTCCTAAGTCCTGGGATTGAAGGTATGCACCACCATGCCTGGAAGTGGAAACTTAAGGGTTCTTTGGAAAGTCGGTTGGATGGTGTTTTGCTGGTGCAAACACATAAAGGAAAGTTTAGCTGAAGTGGACACAGCTGAAAGGCTAAGACAGATTCATGAAGGAACATTTGGCTCAAGCAGACACAGGAGAGACGATGTTCTGCAAAAGCAAACACATGAAAGGACACGTGATGAGGATTCTTTGCTGACAACATATATGTATTGGTCTACCTTACATTGTGTAGTTGAACTGCATTCGTCAGGACTCCATAGGAAGAAATGCACCAAAAATCTTCTGGTGGTGTGCTGCAGTTTCTTGCTACTTCCTCGGACTTGAGATGATTGTCAGAGTGATGTCATCTGAGACAGACACAAGCTGAGGGGTAGAAAAGTCTTTTTATTTTGTCACCATGAAGCCAAAATAAGTTATTGATGGCAAGTATTTGATCACAGTGACTTAAAAAGAAACTAAGGTGGACTTGGTCCCTAGGATACTACCATAGAAAGATGATGGGGACTAGGGACCAGTGGGAGCATCATTGGTATTGAAGTCATGCTTTTCAGTAAGGTTGTGAG
>JANHMN010000012.1:5182746-5255708 GCA_030674055.1 Rhabdomys pumilio | reverse complement strand
TGTGTGTGTGTGTGTGTGTGTGTGTGTGTGTGTGTGTGTGTGTGTGAGATCCCCATGGAGCATGGAAAACGTTTCTACCAGTGGCCACACCCTCCCTGTCCCTGCAACTATCAACTGCCAGTATATGGATTCTTGGTATGGGGCGTGGACTGGAGGGCACCTTCTGTATCTCTACTAGAGTTTTGGAGGGCTTGGTTTCACACAATCCCGTGCATTACAGTAGCTGTTTGAGTGTAAGGGCATGTTATATCCATAAAACAGCATTCAGCTCTTACATTCTTTCTACTCCTTCTTTCTCAATGTCTATGGAGTCTTGGTCAGCTGGGAAAGATGTTTCGTTTTACGGATGAACACTCAAAATCTCATATCCTCAGCGCCTTGCCTGGTTATTTGCATCTCTCTGTGCTGACTGCTCAAAAAGAAGCTTCTCTGGCGAACGAAGGTTGAGATCAGCGAGGTCTTTGGATATAAGGTATAAGTATTTAGAAGGCAGTTTGACAACAAGACCATTTGGCAAGATAACAGTAGTGTCTTCTACTCTGTGGCTCATGATCCCCCTCAGTCATGGACTTTTGACCAAGATTGTAGCATCAGACATGAAATTCTCTCTTTTGGATGGCCCTTAGATCCATTAAGAAATTAGTTAGTTACCATGTAACGGGCATGCTACTACCATTGTAGCAGTGCCCGTGTCTTGCTTGGCAGGTCAGTATTGTTGCATGCAGGGAACACTTATGGGTAAGACCACTTACGACTTGTCTCTGCCAGCTGCCAGCCTGGCACCTTCTGGTACTATGAGATCTAGCCAGCAGGAAGTTTCTTGATTGGTTTGTCATTTTTTTTTCTATGTCATACACCCAAAGTGTGTGGTTTCTTCAGCAATAGATCTCATTATGTAGTTATGGTGCATAACTAAGAGCAATGGTGATAACCAGTGTTATCTTAGAAGCTTTCTGGTCACGGTGGTGATTTAAAGTTTCCTCTTATGACTGTCTTCATAGCACTGCACAGATTTTGGTAGGCTCTGCTTTATTTTCATTTAATTCTGTAGTGAATCCTCCAAAATCCTACGGATTTTTAAATTTCCCTTTTAACTTCTTCAGCGATTCATTTATTGTTCAATAGTTGTTTGATTCCCATGGATTTGTGCTTTCTGTGATTTCCTTTCTGATGACATCTACCCTTATTCAATGGCGATCATATAGAATACAGACAATTCTTTAAATTTCCCTTTATTTATTGAGAGTACTTTGTGTCCTGATATGTGGTATTATTTTGGAAAAACATTTCGTTCCATGGGTTGTTGAGGAAGGTGTGCATTCTGTAGATGTCTATTTAGTTCATTTGATCTTTGGTGTCCTTTAAGGAACATTTTAATTATATTTATTGATCTTATGTCTACGTGTGTGTGTGTGTGTGTGTGTGTGTGTGTGTGTATGTAGTACATTTCACTACACATGGAGGGGGGTCAGAAGATAACTTGTCGGCATTATTTCTCTCTTTCTTTCATGTGGAGCCCAGAGACTGAACTCAGGTGGTCAAGCTTTCCCAGCAAATGCCTGTGATTTATGGTGTCATTTAACTCCAGCGTTTCTCTGGATGACCTGACTCATGGTGAGAATAGGGTACTGAAGTCACCTGCTATATTGGGATTAATCTGTGGTTTTACATTAAGTATTTGTTTCTAACTCTTCCCAGAGATGCCCTCCTATTTATTCCAATTGTCTCTTCCAGTTTTTTCTCTCCCAGTTCTCTCTCTCCCAGTTCTCTCTGTCTCTTTGTATCTCTGTCCCTCTCTGTCTTTCTCTGTGTCTCTGTCTCTATCTCCCTCTCTTTGTCCTCCCTGAACATAATCCCTCCTGTTCCCATCTGCACTCCCCCATCTAGATACCCACGCCTCCCTACGCTGTCCACCAGAAACCTAGTGTAATGGAAACTCCCAGGAATCTAAGACGGTGATCCTAGCTAAGACTCCTAGCAACCAGGCATGCAGAACATGAATCACTCATCTCCTGTAACCAAGCAAGACTTCCAATGGAGGGATTGGGACACTAAACCAGCCACAAAGCTTTTGACCTATATTTTGTTCTGTCTACAAGATGTGCTGGGGTAAAGGTGGTGAAGAGGTTGTAGCAATGGCCAACCAATGACTGGTCCAGCTTGAGACACATGCCAGGAAAGACAGGGAGCCCTCCCCTGACACTGCCTGGAGGTCCAGGAACCAGAGGCTGGATAGCCCAGAGACCTAGAATAGAACGAAACATGAATGTCAGGAAAAAAAGTTAATGAGATGATTCCTAATGATACTCAGCTATACTCATAGACTGGGTCCAGCCCAGTTGTCATCAGAGAAGCTTCATTCAGCAACTGATGGAAACAGATGCAGAAGTTGACAGTCAAACATTAGACAGAGCTTAGGGAATCCTGTGGAAGGAGGAGAGGGGGGATTGTAGGAGCCAGAGGGGTCAAGGACACCACAAGAAAACCCCCAGAATCAAGTAACCTGGACCCATAGGAGCTCACAGAGACTGAACAGCCAACCAGGGTCTCTCCCTGGGAATGGGACAACAGGCATGGGACTGACCTAGGCTCTCCACACGTTACAGCTGTGTAACTTGGTCTTCTTGTGAAACTATTAATGATGGTAGCAGGGGCTGCCACTGACTCTGTTGCCTGTCTTTGGGACCCTTTCCTCCTACTGGGTTGCCTCATCGAGCCTTAGTAGGAGAGGAGGTGAGTATGAGTAGTCTTACTGCAACTTGATATACCATGGCTGGTTGATACCCATGGAAGGATTGCCCTTCTCTGAAGGGGAGGAGTAGATGGTGGGGGTGGATGTGGGGGGCTTCTGGGAGGAGAGGAGGGAGGGAAAACTGTGTATATAAAATTAACTGATCAATTAATTAAAAAGTAGTATTTGTTTTATGAAATTGGGTGCAGCAATGTGCTTGATGAGTGTTTATAACTTTAACATTCTCCCGATGGCTTGTCCCTTTAATGTTTATAATTTTAACACTTTCCTGACTGGTTGTCCCTTTAATGACTTTGATGTAATCTTTTTTCTCTCTTCTAAGTAGTTTTGATTTAGTATATTTTCTCAGATATTGGAATAGTTAGGCCTACTCTTTTTCTACTTCTATTAGCCTGGGATATCTTTCCCATCACTCCTTATCCTGAGTTGGTACCTATCTTGGATGGGCAAGCATATTTCTTGGAGACAGTAAAAATCTAGATTCTGTTTTCTAACTGAATTTGGTAGTATCTGTCTTTTTATTAGGCAATTAAGACCATAAATATTCTGAGTTTTATTACTGAAAATTAAATTGTTTATTAATTCCTGCTGTTTTGTTGATTTGTGTGTGCGTGCGCACGTGCACATGTGCATGTTTTCTTAGGTCTCTTTTTGTTAACTGTTCTGGTATTGTTTATTTTTCCCCTGTGGCTTCTTGGATGTGTTTTCTTCTCTTTATTCTAATGCGTTCCTTCTAGTATTCTCTGTATAGCTGGCTCATTGACCACATATTTCTTTTTATTATGGACAGTTTTTACTTATCCTTCAATTTTAATAGATACTTTCCAGGTGGGCAGTTGAGCTCTTTCAGATCTTGGAATACATTTCTGAACCAAGCTTTTTAAAAGTTTCTATCAGGGACTGGAGAGATGGCTCAGCCATTAAGAGCACTGACTGCTCTTCCAGAGGTCCTGAGTTCAATTCCCAGCAGCCACATGGTGGCTCACAGCCATCTGTAATGGGATCCAGTGCCTTCTTCTGGTGTGTCTGAAGACAGCAACAGTGTACTCACATACATAAAATAAATAAATCTTAAAAAAAGTTTCCATCAAATAATCACTTGAATCTCTAATTGATCTACCTTTATTGTATGACATGGCCCTTCCCTCTTGCATATTTTAATAGTCTTTCTTTTGTTTGTGTATTTAGTGTTTTAGCTATCATATTTCAGGAGGCATTTCTTTTCAGGTTCTCTTTTGTACTTTCATTCTGTAATGAAACACATTTTCTATGTACATCTCTGTCTAGATTTGAGACTTTTCTATCAACAATTTTAAGGAAGATTTTTGCTATACCTTTGGCCTTAGACTTCTTCATATTCTATGAACATAATTAAAATACTTTGTCTCTTTAGGTGTCATATATTTTCTGAATATCCCATCCATTGGTGTTCTAGTTAGGGTTTCAATCACTCCAATGAAAAACTATGATCAAAGCAACTTGGGGAGGGAAGGATTTATTCAGTTTACACGTCTGTATCACTGTTTATCACTGAAGAAAGTCAGGCAGGAACTCACACAGAGCAGGAACCTGGAGGCAGGAGCTGATGCAGAGACCATGGAGGGGTGCTACTTACTGGCTTGCTTCCCATGGCTTACTCAGCCTGCTTTCTTATAGAATTCAGGAGCACCAGCCAGGGATGCCCCCCCCCCACACACACACAATGGGCTGTGCTCTCCCATTTCTTTATTCCTGCACTTCCTGTAGGCAGGACAAATTGTGGGCCGAAGGATTGGTGGGTGAGTTGGTGTCCACAGTCCCCCATTGGATCAAAGGTTTTGTGGGTGAGTTGTGTCCCCACCTCTCCATTGGAAGTCTTGCCTGGTTACAGGAGGTAGCCTTTGAAACATCACAAGCCAGGCCTCCACCACCTACAATGACCCCACATTATCTTCCAAGCTCCACAGAACAGCTCACTGAGCTCTCAACACTCAAGGACTTTTCTAGCCCGAAGTTTCAAAGCCCTTTCACAATCCTCCTCCAAGCAATATGGCCAAGTCTTTCACAGCAATGCCCTACTCTCCTGGTACCAATCTCTGTCCTGGTTACAGTTACCGTTGTGGAGGAGGAAGTATTTATTTGGTGCACACTCCATCATTACTGTTTATCATTGTAGAAGTCAGGACAGGAACTCAAGCAGGGCTAGATAGAGCCCAGAGGCAAGAGCTGATGCAGAGGCCATGGAGGAGTGCTACTTACTGGCTTGCTCCCTATGGTTTGCTCAGCCTGCTTTCTTATAGAACCCAGGACCTCCTAGCCCAGGGTTGGCCCCACCCACATCAATCACTAATTAATTAAGAAAATACCCTACAGTTTTTCCTATAGACCGATTTTATTGAAGTATTTTCTCAATTGAGCCTCCTTCCTCTCTGATGACTCTAGCTTGTGTCAAGTTGACATAAAACTAGCCAGGGCGATCAGTTTTAGAAATTTATAATTTTATGTGCTCGATGATCCGGTTCTTTCTGTTCCGTACCCCAGTGTGTTGTCTAGACTTTCCATTGAGCACTTTCTGAGTCTCTTCGTTTCCCCTTTCGTTTTGGTTTTGGTTTTCTTCAGTGTTTCTCTCTCTTTATTGAATTTCATTTCACATCTTGAATTGTCTTTATTATTTTATTTAGTCATTTGTGTCTTCCTGAACTTCAGCCAGTTTATTCCCTTCCTTCCTGTCAGCTGGGTGTTTATTTCTGCCCCCTTAGATTTCTTTGAATTCACTGCACAAGTTTATAAGTTGCTCTTTTGAGTTCTGTGTCTTGCATTTTATTTAAGTTGTTGTTTGTGGGAACTGGAAACTGTGGCTACAGTATTGGCGATTTAGGGGTGAGATGTATTATTCTTTTTCTTTTTTTTTTTTTTTTTACTGTGTTTTTGTGATGGGACTTGGGCATCTGGAGTTATGGTATCTTTAGCTCATATATTTAGTCCTTCTAGACAGAATCCAAAGGTAAGGTGGCAAGCTACACAACCTTTCCAGAAGTCAGCACTGAGGGGCTTCTGTCTCTTATTGGATACAAAGCTGCAGCGATACATGAAGCAGTTAGAGCCACCACAAGGAGTGGCTGGGCCATGAGAGTCCAGGGGCAGGAGGGATGAGTGGAGTCTGAGGTTGGGGCAGGTTCTCATACCAGATCCAGTCTAAGGATACAGTAATTCTATGGAACAGTTGGTGTGTACGGATCTAGGAGCTGAGGAAACAGAGAGCTAATGTGGGGTTGGAAGGGGTCTCTTCCCAGTCTTCCCAGGTCCACATCTGCAGCAAAGACATGGAACAGATAAACACAAGTTCCATGGTGGGGGTTGGAGGGAGGCAGGACAGGGGCAGGATTTTCTATCAGGTCTGGGGCTATGGCCATAGATTCTGTATCTTCACAGGAATGTGGACTATTTAACAAACTTATTGAGCTGTTCAGTGAAGATTTAACTATATTTCTCTCTCTGCATATAAAATATTAAAATGAAAATATTTAAATGATAAAAATATTAAAAGTTTTATAAAGGGAGAAAGTGTCACACACCAATGTAGAAATACACACTTAGAGGCCCACAGACCCTGAAGGGATTCCCGGATAGGACTGTAAATTTGTGTGTGCATTATATTATCATTTCACTTGATCTTCTGAAATTTATCATCTTATTTTAAAGAAGAAAATTCACACAACAGAACAGGGCAAATCCTGGAAATGGCCACAAGTAAAAAAAACAAAAAACAAAAAACAAAAAACAAAAAACAAAAAACAAAAAAACACTTCCTGAGATACAAGAATCCTTGGTGTCTCTGGCTCTTTTGCCTGCTTGTTGGGACTCTTCTCCTCCTACTGGGTTGCCTTGTCCAGCTTTTGTATGAGGGCTTGTGCCTAGTCTTATTGCATCTTGTTCTTGTTATGCCATATTCAGTTGGGGGACAGGGAGATGGGAGATACTGGGAGGAGGCTACAGTAGGAATGTGCTGTATGACAGAATGAAGAGGGAAAAAAAGACTACATTAAAAGAAACTTTCCTATAGCCAAGAAAATTCATCCAGACTGATCAATATAGAGATAAGCTTGTTAAACTATAAAATTAATTTTCTGTGTGTTTGTGTGTCTGCATGCATGTATGTGCACATGTGTGTGTATACATGTGTATGGAGGCCAGAGGTCAACCTCAGGTATCATTCCACAGGTGCTATGCATCTTGGGTTTTGATACAGAATTCTCTTTGGCCTTGGACTCACCAACTAGGTTGGCCAGTGAGCCTAAGGGATCTCCCGTCTCTCATCCTCCAGTGCTAAGATGACAGGCACATGATACCATGCCCTGCTTTTTTACATACATGTGCCACCATGCCCTGCTTTTTTTACATACATGTGCCACCATGACCTGCTTTTTTACATGGGTCCTGGAAAACTGAACTTAGTTATCTGTGTTCATGCAGTTCACACTTTACCAACAAATGCTTCTCCTCAGCCTCAAAACTACAGGATTTTAAGCAATATGAAAAGAAATTCTTTTCTCAAAAGAAATCTATTATTAATGTATACTAATAAAAGATTCTTTTTTTTAAAAAAAAGAATTGTTTGGGCATTTTTATATGCATCTATTTTATATGCATATAAAAGTCAGTTACAAGAAAAAAAGATTAGGTTGTATCAGATTTTCAATTGTAAGACCACATACCAGAAGACAATGGAGTAATATATTTTAAATATTCAAGACAGAACATGGGAGTCATAAATTTTATATCTAACCAAACTGACTGTCAAAGTGCAATACCGTGGACAAATTCACAAGTAATCAGGAACAAGAGGTTATTATTTATGAGAAAGCTATTGCAATAACAGGCTTTAGACAATCAAAATGTTTAAGAAATATTCGCTCAAAGACAGAAAGGCCATCAAATAGCTGGAAGGTTTTTCTGTAATGACAAGTGCAAAACTAATAGAACTAGATCATGGGCATTTTGTAATCCGTGATGAGTCCATGGATTTGGTAACGACTGGTAGCTGACACAAAAAAAGCCGGGTTGCAAATGTACCGTTTCTCACGTAAGCACTCAACGTCAATCAAAACGCAGGAGAAACAAACTCCGTGCGAATCGGATAAGTCTCTAGATCTAACCACCACTTTATAGAAAATACAAGGAAAGAATAATGCCGTGCATATGCGGTCAGCAAAAACACGATTGTGAAAAACCATTCAGAACAAACTCAAACACTGTTAACACCTTAGGAAGAGGAATGGGTACGGTCTGAATACTCAATGCCCCACACTGGCTTTTCCAGGGAAACCTTAGGCCCACACAGTAGGGCCATTTAGAGTACAAACTTGCAAGTACATTAGAGAAGGAGTATCTTTATTAGGTTAACTGAAGTAGCAAGAAGCATCAGAAATGTGACTGGCTTCATTTCATAGCCTGGGGTCCTGGACTGGATAAAACAGACAAAGATGGATGCTTGTACTCAGTCTGCTTTTTTTAGGCAAGCACAAGTGAAATAGTTTTGTTCACCATAAAGTTTCTCAAATATTTCCTACTCTTATACATGTTATTGATAGAAAATAAAACCGTTCCCAAACTCCTATGTTTAAGTACTTGGTTTCTAGTTGGTGGAACTGTTTAGGAAGGGTTATGTGTACGGGAGGTATCACTGGGGCAGGCTTAGAGGTTTCAAAAGACTCAAGCTAGTCCCAGTATGCTCTCTGCTTCCTGCTTGCAGATCAAGATACAGATTCTTAGCTGCTGTCACTGCCATGCCTTTGTTATGGTAACATCGACTCTAACCCTCTGAACTGTAAGCCCTATTAAAATGTGGTCTTTTTAAAAGTTATGTTGGTCATAGTGTTTTGTCACAGCAACAGGAAAGCAACCAAGACAGTAAAGTGCCTGCCACACAGCAGGAGGACCTGAGCTCTGGTCTGCAATGCCCACTGTAGAGGCTGGCTATGGTGCTGCATGTCTATAATCCAGGTGCTGGGGTGTGAAAGCAAGAGGATCACCAGAGGATGCTGGCCAGCCAGCCTAATCAAATCTGTGAGCTCCAAGTTTGATGAGAGACCTTTCTCTCACCAAAAAAATAAAAGTAGGAGGGGGGATGGGATGGGGGGTTTGCAGGGAGGAGACCAAGAAGGGAGACTGTTGTGTTTTTATAGAAAGATAAAGAGAGAAGGGATATGTTTGGTGGATCTGTGGTAAGGTGTGGGGGAAGGGGATGCCTCCTTGGGCCCAGGCTGAGGCATCCCTTCTCCCTCAGGGACCACACACACACACACACACACACACACACACACACACACAGAGAGAGAGAGAGAGAGAGAGAGAGAGAGAGAGAGGCAGAGAGAGAGAGGCAGAGAGAGAGAGAGGCAGAGAGAGAGAGGCAGAGAGAGGGAATAGAATAGAATAGAATAGAATAGAATAGAATAGAATAGAATAGAGTTTATTCAGGGCATGGGAAAGGGAGTTGAAAGGGTAGTAGAGACAGAGAAAGAGAGAAGGAGAGAGAGAGAGAGAGAGAGAGAGAGAGAGAGAGAGAGAGAGAGAGAGGAGCCAAGTAGCCCTTTTATAGTGAGTCAGGCACACCTGGCTGTTGCCAGGTAACTGTGGGGCAGAGCCTAGACAAAATGCTAACAGGGACAACATTTAAAATGTAAATAAATTTAAAAAACAATAAAAGAATAAGGTAGAGAGAAACTGAGGGAAACACCCAGCATTGATGTTAGGCCTCTGTATATACATGTACATATATGCATGTGTGCACAAAAACAGCAACACACATTCAGCAAACTTCTGGCTGGATCACTAACAGTTCCAATAGACTAGGAGGCATAATGTCATAGAGTAAGTGAGTAATAGCGCATTGGGTCCCATAGCAGATGGGTCCCATAGCAGATGTTCTATGGCATATGATAACTCAATCCTTAGAATGACTCATGATGTCAGTTCAGGTGTGTGTCCCATTTTGTACATACACCAAGAGTTGGGTGTACAGGTACCGAGAATTGTGTTACTTACCACACCGCTATTAAGAGAGTGCGAGTGCCTAAGGATGTTGCTCAGTGGTAGTGTCTGCCTAACACACACAAAGGTCCTAGGTTCAGTCCCCACTACTGCCACAAAATGGAGCGCAGGGTGGGGGCGGGGCGGGGCGGGGCGGGGCGGGGCGGGGCGGGGAGTTATTTAGTAGAGTTGGAGAAATGACTCAAAAGTTAAAAAGAACTTGTTGCTCTTTCAGAGGACCCCGGTTCAGTTCCCAGCGTTCATACCATGGACTCAACAATCGTTGGTAACTGATCCTTCTGACCTCCAAGAGCACCAGGCACACATAGGGTACACAGGCATACATGCAGGCAAAACACTCATATACATGAAATAAAAATAAAATGTTTAACGAGAGCTGGGGATATAGCTGTGGGCATGCCTCTTCACAGTAATTTACTCAAGTTCAGAGATGAGAGCTGATGATTTAGAGGACTGAAAGGCAGCAGTAAGAAGAGGATTCATTGGGAGACGACAACTGTGGAGAGCCATTGATGCTGGCACCTGACACTCGTGGTAAACAAGTAAAATAGCGCATGTGCAGTGGCAAAGGACCGCCTATCACCTCCCAACCCGGGACGTAACATGGGAATTTGAGCAAGCAGCCAATCAAATATGTCCACCCCACCCTAGGGTGTATATAAAGCAGCGCCATGTTAGATCTCTCTCTCTCCTCCTCCATGCTTGGGAATAAACACTGCAGAAGGATCCTATGTGTCGGCTTGCGTTCTTGCCGGCGAGACGATTGCGCAGGTCACAGCTGGTGCCGAAACCCAGGAACCCACCATCGCCTACACTGAGGAGAGCCTCTGTTCTCGGAGAGGATTCAGAACTTCAGCATAAAGACAAGCTCTGAGAGGCATGTTTGGTCTTGATTTATTTCATTTTCCTCCCCAATCGATAGAAGCTCCAGTAGCTTTTGCTATCGTGCTAGCAGTGTTTGCTCTCTTCCTTTTGATTTTAAAGGATGAGAAAGGTTGCTCAAATATCGCGGCAGGTCAGGGAGTGTTAGAACAGCTACAAGCCGACAGGTCAGAAACAGGGCTGAATAAGAGGCTAGCCACTCATGAAGAGAATAGGAAAAATGCACGCAAGAATACAGGCCCTTCCAAAGACGTTCAGTCCGCGGAAGTGATAATGAGGGGAAAGAATGCCCTGGGAGAGTTTTGTGACAAGGGAGGGAGGGCTCCAAAAAAGAAAACTCTTTATCCGGTAAAGGAAATGGAGGACTTGGGGCTTGATGGCTCGGAAATAGGGGAACTGGATATCTATGAGAAGGAAAGGTACCATCCGGATAGGCAGCCGCCACAACAAGATGGAGGGCGGGAAAAGGCAGGAGATGGGAATCGCATGGCTTCTCAGCCTGTCTCGCACTCCCAACTCTCCCAACACTCTTCCGCCTTATGCGGACAAGCACTGCTCAGACTCCTTCCTTTCAGAGGAAGACAAAAGAAGGATGTTACAAGCTTTTCCAGTGTTTGAGGCGGCGGGGGGGGGGGTTCATGCGCCAATAGAGTATACCCCTATTAAGGAGCTTGCTGAATCAGTTAACAAATATGGAGTTGATGCTAATTTCACAGTCATGCAGCTTGAGAGACTAGCCGCTATGGCGATGACTCCGAATGATTGGCAAAATACAGTAAAAGCTGCTCTCCCTAATATGGGACAGTACATGGAATGGAAAGCTTTGTGGCATGATGCTTCTCAAGTGCAGGCAAAGGCCAACGCTAATGCGGAAGGCAATCAAAGACAGTGGACGTTTGAATTGTTAACAGGGCAGGGACAGTTTGTTAACGACCAAGTAAATTATGACTGGGAAGCATATGGTCAAATCTCCGCTGCTGCTATTAAGGCGTGGAAGGCTCTTTCAAGGAAAGGCGAAGCTGAGGGATATTTAACCAAAATCTTGCAAGGTCCCCAAGAGCCATTCTCAGACTTTGTTGCTAGGGTGACAGAAGCGGCAGGCAGGATTTTTGGAGATCCAGAACGGGTTAAGCCATTGATAGAACAATTAGTATATGAAAATGCCTCACCAGAATGCAAGGCAGTTATTACCCCTAGAAGAAGCAAAGGGCTGACAGACTGGATTAAAATCTGCCGAGGACTAGGAGGCCCACTAACTAATGCTGGCCTCACTGCAGCCATTTTGCAAAGCCAAAATCACGCAAATCTTAGTGTACGTGAGGTCTGCTATAATTGTGGTAAGCCAGGTCATTTGAAACGAGAATGTCGTACTCCCATACAAAAAAAGACCTCCTGGGTTATACACAAAATGCAGGAAGGGCTATCATTGGACTAATGAATGTTGCTCATTTAGGGACATTCAAGGAAGGATTATTCAACATGACCCCTCCCCAGCAGGAAGAGATGAAGGCACTCCAAAAAACGGGTATCAGGGCCCCAGGTCTCAGGGCCCCAAAAAATATGGGACACAAGTTCAGGGCCGGAGGATGTTTGCAGCCGCAGAGCTACAAGAGGCTCCGCAGGATTGGACCTCCGCTCCACCTCCCAATTCTTACTAATGCCACATGGGGGCGTACAGCCTGTCCCAGTTGATTTTAAAGGTCCCCTGCCTGAAGGAAGTGTCGGCCTTATTTTAGGTCGTTCCTCTCTTGCCTTAAAGGGGCTTGTGGTTCATCCTGGTGTGATAGACCAAGACTATACTGGGGAACTTCAAGTTCTCTGTTCTTGTCCACAAGGCATATTTTCCATCTCCCCTGGGGATAGGATTGCTCAATTAGTTATTCTCCCAAGTTTACATGATTGTTTCCCATCCACTGGGGTGCTCAGAGGTGCCAACGGGCTTGGTTCTTCAGGAATCGACTTTGCTCACCTGGTAGTTGATCTTAAAACCAGGCCCACTTTACAATTAATGATAGAGAGGAAGAATTTTATAGGAATTTTAGACACAGGAGCTGATAAAACATTATTTCCTCCAAATGGTGGCCTAAGGCATGGCCTGTTACACAATCATCCCATTCCCTACAAGGACTGGGATATGAGGCCAGCCCTACAGTCAGTTCACGCTCCTTGACTTGGCAAACACCAGAGGGTCACAGACAACACATGCTGAGAATAAGTCAGACTGCTGAGGAGGCACGCAGAACACACCTCGAGTGACACCTACGGTCAATGACCAGCTAGCCGGTCCTTTGCTCGTGCTTCTCTTGGCAAGCCACAGGCTCAGCTGTGGACGCCAGCCTCTTTGAAGTCCTATGTGCATGAGCTCAGGCAATAAGCAGCAGTGCATTTTCCTCTTCCAACTATCAAGATGTTTCCTTTCTCCTGGATCTGAATCGTGCCAAACACCCCGCGAAGGTGATCTCTAGGTGACCAGAGAAGGACTAGAGAAGTAAGGGTCAGAGGAAATATTGAATATTTTATTCAAACATGACCACAGACCCTCCCTCTTCATTTTTAACTTTAGAAAAATCATCATTACATTTTTACTTAATTCAAGTAGATTTAGTTTTAGCAGGAGCTTACCAGTGATCTTAGGGTGTGCCACCATTTTTTAGGGTCCAGGGAAAAGTACAGCTACATGGCAAGTGGCCTGGAGACAGGACTCATGGGAAAAGCTTAAGAAAAGGAACGAAGCTGAGCTCGGAGAGGCACATCGAGCCCCGGCAGCTGTGGGGTCTCTGGCTGACTTTTCCCAATTAAACAAAAATTACGAAGGTTTGTTTTCATGAAGAACACAAGCAGTAACTCAAGTGGAGCAAACATTTCTATGAGACATCTGCTCTGCCTCAGCCCTGTCCCAGACGCACCCACTAGCGTCAGCAGAAGAGGGCATCAGACCCCATTACAGATGGTTGTGGCCACCATGTGGGTGCTGGGAATTGAACTGAGGACCTCTGGAAAAGCAGTCCATGCTCTTAACCGCTGAGCCATCTCTCCAGCCCCACTAACTTGTTTTAAAGAACACAATTGGCATTCTTAGGTGTACGCTCTCCCCACTTCCTTTTGAAATTGATGGTTGAGGTTAAATTGCTCCTAACAGATGAGAAATAGAAATGTCTTTGATGAAGAGTATCTGACAGAAAAAACAGGAGGGCATCTTACTGGGGAAACAGAGTCAATTTAACTGGAATTAGAAACAAGACAGGGGAGACAAGAATGTTCATTACAACGGTCACTATACAGTGTACCAAGACAGGGGAGACAAGAATGTTCATTACAACAGTCACTATACAGTGTAACAAGACAGGGGAGACAAGAACGTTCATTACAACAGTCACTATACAGTGTTGCATTTGAGGGCCTAAGCAATGGGATGGCATAGGAAGAAAAAACCATGAGGTGAGTGGTTCCAAAGTGTAAAACTGATGTCAAAATGGTGAAAACCACCGAGATGCCATTAGATGTTGAATGAATTACTCCATTCTGGAGATTTCTCAGCCAGTGCTGCCCTGGGTCTTCGGTTCTGACTAGTTTAAATTTGATTTCTGCTGACGTATTGTATCCTGTGTGGCTTGGGTTCTGGAACTCTGGATAGGGGCAGTGATGGGATGAAGAAAGGACATAGACACACAGACAGAAAAGCTGGGCTCAGGTGAGCCATGTACTAACTGTATGGGAACAGAGAATCTCAGGTTGGTGCAAATTAGGTTCACTGCAGGGGGAGGGGTTGGCTAGTCTCTCTAGAGGCTGTATTAGATAGTTGTATGTCACCTTGACACAAACAAAAGTCATCTGGAAGGAGGGAGCCTCAATTAAGAAAATGCCTCCTTAAGACCAGGCTGTTGGCAAGCCTATATAGCACATAGTTTAAATTAATGATTGAATATTTATTTATTTATCTATTTATTTATTTGAAACTTCAGATTTTATTCCCCTCTTGTTCCACCCTCCAACTGTTCAACATCCCATACCTCCTCCCTGCCCTCCTGTCACCACAAGAATGTCCCCACCCCACCAGACCTCTAAACTCTCTGGAGTCTCCAGTCTCTTGAGGGTTAGGTGCATCTTCTCTGACTAAACCCAGACCTGGCAGTCCTCTGCTGTATATGTGTTGGGGGCCTCATATCAGCTGGTGTAGACTACCTGGTTGGTGGTCCAGTGTCTGAGAGATCTCGGGAATCAGGTTAATTGAGACTGCTGGTCCTCCTACAGGGTCACCTTCCTCCTTAGCTTCTTCCAGTTTTCCCCTAATCCAACCACAGAAGTCACCAGCTTCTGTCCGTTGGTTGGGTGCAAATATCTGCATTTGACTCTTGTATCTGCTTGTTGGGTCTTTCAGAGGGCAGTCATGATAGGTCCCCTGTTGTGAGCACTCCATAGCCTCAGTAATAGTGTCAGGCCTTGGGGCCTCCTCTTGAGCTGGATCGCACTTTGGGCCTGTCACTGGACCTTCTTTTCCTCAGACTCCTCTCCATTTCTATCCCTGCAGTTCTTTCAGACAGGAACAATTATGGATCAGAGTTTTGACTGTGGGATGGCAATCCCATCCCTCACTTGATGCCCTGTCTTTCTGCTGGAGGTAGGCTCTATAAGTTTTCTCTCCCCAGTGTAGGGCATTTCATCTAAGGTCCCTCCCTTTGAGTCCTGAGAGTCTCTCATCTCCCAGGTCTCTGATACATTCTGGAGAGTACCCTCAACCTCCTACCTCCCGAGGTTGCATGTTTTCATTCTTTCTGCTGGCCCTTGGGGATTTCAGTCCTTTTCCCCGACCCAATACCAGACCATGTTTCCTTCTCCACGGCCCCCATCCCCTTTCCCTCTAGATCTACCTGAACACCCAGCAATACCACTCTTGGAAATAGACACAAAAGATGCCCCACCATGCCACAGGGGCACATGTTCCACTATGTTCATAGAAGCCTTGTTTGTGATAGCCAGAAGCTGGAAACAACCCAGATATCCCACAACAGAAGAATGGATACAGAAAATGTGGTTCATTTACACAATGGAATACTACTCAGCTATTAAGATTGAAGACATCCTGAATTTTGCAGGCAAATGGATGGAACTATAAAATATCATCCTAAGGTAATTCACACCCCTTAGGACATGCATGGTATGTACTCACTAATAAGTGGATATTAGCAAAAAAAAAAAAAAAAGTACCAAGTATCCAAGATACAGTCCAGAGAACTCAAGAACTCGAAAAGGTTAACAAGCTGAAGGGTCCAAGTGAGGATACCTCAGTCCCACTTGGGAGGGAGAAGAAAGCAACCAGAAGATTTAACATTTTCTTTGGCAGGGAAATCTACATCTTCTGTCCTGTTTTCAAATGTGTGAGATTATTTCTTGTATGTCGTTCTCTGTTAGTAAGACATCTCTGAGAGTTGGTTTTGCTTCTTATTTTTTTTTTTAATTTCTAGTTCTACCTTGACTTGGATTTTCTTTAGTGACTCGATTTCTACTTTCAGATATTGAACCGTTTTATTCATTCCCTCCCGCTGTTTATGTTTTCATATAAGGGATTTACTCATAACCTCTTTGAGGTCCTTGAGCATGTCCTTGAGAACAATTTTGAGGTGTTTGTTTTGTGTTTCAGCTTTATTGCTTTTCTCAGGGCTTGCTGTAGGGGAGTTGCTGGGCTCTGGTGGAGGCCGATTATTTTGGGTTCTGATGGCTGTGTTTTTTCAGTGGCATCTAGGCATCTGGTTTTGTGATAATTGTCATTAAAGGTGTTGATATCTGGTCTTATCTTTGCTGGGTTGCTGGTCTGTTCCTTGCTGTCTGTTGCCCTCTCTGATTCTGAGGAAACTATGGTGACAAGGGGTTGTCTGGTAGGGAGTGAGTTTTAGTCCCTGCCAGGTGTGGTCCCTGGGGGTTCCAGGTAGAATGTGTCCTAGGTATTGGGGACTGTCGCTAAAGAGTTGACATGGACTAGATGAGTAGGGGTTTCTAAAAGGGTCCACAGGAAGGAAACCTGGTTCTTCCACAAGGTTTGACAAAGTCCCCAGGGAGTGAGGTCAGAGAGCAAGGGGTGGTCTTATACAGGGCTGTGAGTGGCCTTACACAGGGAAAAAGATGAGACTGGGGAATTGCTAATGGAAAATAGAAGGAGGGTGAAGCTCAATTATCTGATTCCCAGGTAAGTGTGGCCCGTGGATTCCCAGTTACAGTTCCTAAAACTATGTTTATGTTCACGCCTTGTTAATACAGTGCTAGAAATAAATGTCTCATTGCACATGCATAAATACGTAAACAAGACATTGAAGAAGATGTCCCCGTATTTTTGGGGATTTGTTTAGGAGGTGTGACCTTGTTGGAGGAGATATGTAACTAGAGGTGTGCTCTGAGGGTTTCTGACTTGTGCCCTCTCTGCTTTGTTCTTGCAGTTCAAGGTGGGAGCTCTCTGCACCCGCTCCGGCTGCCATGCTTGATGCTCTTACTTCATCACTGTGGATCCTGGCCCTCTGGAACCATAAGCCCAAATAAACTATAAGTTATCTGGGTCATAGTGTTTTATCACAGCAACAGGAAAGCATTGACGACACCTACCAGCACTGTCTGTGCCTGCCTGTTTCTCAATAGCCTTGTTGGAGCATTTTAATACGTGTGATTCAAACACAATCATTATTTAATGTGCAATTTTCTTGTAAGTTGGACCTTTTGATGTTTTAAAAGGCTACCTTGTTCTTTTTTTGTTTGTTTGTTTGTTTGTTTTGTTTTGTTTTGTTTTGTTTTGTTTCTGTGTAGTCCTGGCTGTCCTGGAACTCACTCTGTAGACCAGGCTGGCCTTGAACTCAGAAATCCGCCTGCCTCTGCCTCCCAAGTGCTGGGATTAAAGGCGTGCGCCACCACTGCCTGGCTGGCTACCTTGTTCTTAACTGTTTAATTTAAACAAATATTGAATATTTGATCATAGAGGGCATCCAATATTCTTTAACAGTTTTCTCCAGTTAATACTTCTCATCTTGGAGGGAATCTCTTTAGGACACAGGATAGAAAGGAGACAAAACAGGATATTCTAAGGGGGAGATGACACATTCCCTCCTGCGGGGCATATTAAGACAGATGAAGTAAACAACTCAAAGACTTCAAAAAGTCCCTGAAAGTGACCACATACACTAAGCTCCTTGTGGTGATTTGAATAGGAATAGCTTTCATAGGCTCATAGATTTGAATGTTTGGTCACTAGGGATTGGCGCTACTTGAGGAAGATTAGGAGGCGTAGCTTTATTAAAGGAAGTGTGTCACTGAGGGTGGGCTTTGGAGTTTCAGAACCCCAAGCTGGGCTCTGGGCTAGTGGCTCTCTCTCTCTTCCTGCCACCTGCAGATCCTGATGTAGTACTCCTAGCTCCTTCTCTGCCGGCATGCTGTCATGCTTCTCGGCTTGCTGGTAATGGACAAACCTCTTGATGCTGTAAGCAAGCCCCAGTTAAATGCTTTCCTTTGTAAGAGTTTGCCATGGTCACGGCATCTCTTCACAGCAATAGAGCACTGGCGAAGACTCTCTTACCTTCACAGACATTACCTTAAGCTGTAAGGGTGCTGGGAGACACTCTCAGACCAGGCTAAGACAACTAAGCTACCTGGAAAGGATGCTCTGTGATTTACAGAGCTACCAGTGAGCTGTGCAGTAGGCTCCAAGCTCTTGGCTTTCCTGAACTGTCACTTGTGCTGGAATGGGGTTATTCAGTCATGCAGCTGTGAGTAACCCCTCACTCATATTCCCATAACCCCAATAGAGCTTATTGGTTCACCAAGTTGGACTGCGGTGGTGTCCTCACTTTGATCTGGGGTCAACAGATATTTATGTCTCCCTGGGAATAGTTACACATAAATGTTCATTATAACTTTAATGCTCAACAATAATCGAATTAGTATTGTATTAGACAAATCAGGTAATAGGAATGCTAAGAATCGAGACTGGGGTCATTTCATTTGCTCTGATTAAAATAAGCAAAGGGAGTCGAATGGTGGTGGCGCATGTCTTTAATCCTAGCACTCAGGAGACAGGGGAAGATGGATCTCTGTGAGTTTGAGGCCAGTCTGGTCTACAGAGAAAGTTCCAGGACAGCTAGTGCTACACAATAAAACTGTCTTAGAAATAAAATAAAATAAAATAAAATAAAATAACCAAAGGTTCTCATATATCTTAGTCAGGGTTTCTATTGCTGTGACAAAACACCATGAACAAAAAGTAAGTTGGGGAGGAAAGGGTTTATTCTACATTGCTGTTCATCACCAAAGGAAATCAGGGCTGAAACTCAAACAGGGCAGAATCAACAGGATCCTGGGGGCAAGAGCTGATGCAGAGGCCGTGGAGGGGTGCTGTTTACTGGCTTGCTTTTTTTTTTTTTAATAGAACCCAGAACTACCAGTCCAGAGATGGCTCCACCTATGATGGACTAGGCCCTCCCCGATTGATCGATTAAGAAAATGCCTTACAGCTGGATCTCACGGAGGCATTTCCTCAACGTTAGGCTAATTTGTCTCTGATGACTCTAGCTTGTGTCAAGTTGACACAAAAACAGCCAGTACACCACGAAATGTATATAGAAAAGTAGGGATTGCAATTTTTCCATTTTAGTGTTCTCAGGATAGCGCCCAGATTCTGCAGTGGTGACTGGATGTGAGGACTATCGTTAGCCATTTGGAGGAATTCCTGTGTTAGAGCACGCAGACAGCCCAAAGACCTCGATATTCAAGATCTCCTGTATATCCCCAGAATGCAGCTGCTCCTGAGTGTCCATGAAAATGAACCGGACGGCTCAGGATTTGGGTCTCCTATTTGCTGCTGGTTCTATTGCTTAACAGACAGCAACAATAGAATCACGACTGTTATTAGGAAATGACCCAAGTCATCCACAACCTATTTTAGGTAGAAATGGCTAATCACAGACGACTGTATTCTTCAGGGTACAACTATCCAGGACTGCAAGAGCATGCCAGTCTCCTGCAGCCGTGAGGGCATTTGGTTCGCTTTGTTCTGTGTTCAGTAGACAATGTTTGAGTGCCTCTCTTTAGACGGTCCCCCATTCGAGTTCTCTTTGCTTCACTTGGCCACTCACAGAACCACAGAGTGTGGGGGTTTCACTGTTCAGATCACCTCCACATGAGACGCTCAGCCAGTGTGTTTCTGATTTGGCCTTTGTGGGATTAGAACAGTGATGCCTGTGCACGAAAGCACGTTAGTAACAGCAAGCTTTAATACACCTCATGTGAATACATATTGCTTGAAACACGTATCATTGCTCCACTTGTGGAAGACAGTGTTTCTCCTGGGAAAAAAAACACGGTCAGGTGTACATCCTGGGAAAGCTCCTATGTCCGTTATGCCCTCTTTTCAAGAATAAGAAAGAAAAACACCTTCCAGAAGCATCTATTTTGCAATTATTTGGCTTCACCTGGAAGCAGATTGTCCACTGTAATGTCTTGCTTATCTAGGAAGTTTGGCATCGCAGTCTACTGCATGAGAACTAACACCACTATCTGTCACCCTTGTACCTTGAGCTAAATCATGCACTTGTCAGTGTGTGGCTTACTGTACCCATTGTAGATTTGTTCACAAAGCTGTTGTCAATAGCTCCTAAGAGCTAGTGCTTCCCGGCTGGCAGGCACCTTGTGAGTCTCGTCAAGCAAAAATCGACACCATGTTGTTTAGTTCTTGTTGCAGGATATTTGATCACACCATGAACCCCAGGATTGTGTTATTTACTGAAAGAAGCTATTTCTCATTGCGGTGTGGCTCAATCTTAGCACATACCTTTATTTCTTCTGGCTGAAATACAGACATACCTTAGTATTCACCTTTAACCCCAAACAAAGTAAGGTTTGAAGTTTGTAGAAGGGAGTACACGTGTTTTCAAGTGATGCCTAATTGAGTGGCAGACAAAGGGATGAATCAGAGAAAGATTTGACTGAATAGGCTATGCCCAACTCTCACGAAGAGAGGAAAGGGGAGTTACTTAAGGGAGCAGCACAGAGAAAGCGAGGGAAGTCAGTTATACCAGGTGAGTTTTACAGAGACTGGCTGAAGAGAGAACAAACTAGACACAGGTGAAGACAGAATGAGCCAGAGGATGAGGAGGAGCCAGAAGATTCAAACAGATTGACAGAGATAGTTTGAGGCTAAGCAGAGTGATTCAGGAGAAGCCGAGAGAAGCCAGTTTGAATCAGTCAGCATGGAGAGGAGTTTGAGCCAGAATAGCTGAGTTGAACCTGCCAGTCAGAGATCAGGAAGAACTAGGAAGGGGAAGCTTATTCAGCAGTAAGTCTCAGAGGCTGGAAACATTCTAGGCCTAAATAAGATTGTATGGAGCTAGAAGCTTCCAGGACTAGGCCTAGATTAGCAGACTATGAAAATTAGCCTTTGAGGCAACAATGATTACAGGAGGATAAAAGCTTCCTTTACAAGTCCTTGCTTTACCAACACTTAAAGTGTCCCATCCAACACCCCTATCCCCTGCACAATCCCAAGATCTTACAGAGAAACAATCCAAGACCACAGATGCTTAGGAAATGGCTAGGGTCAGAAGAACAGAGCTATGGAGGGGAACCGCGGTTTTCCTAAGCCCCCCGACCCAGTGCCTCTGCTCCCCAGCAGCGCCCCAGCAGGAACTACTTACACACTTTAAGGCTTGTGCATGAACACTTCCACTGTGCCACACCCACCCTGTGCTGGATGGTTTCACACAGGCTCTCATTTAACTCTTTCACACCCAAGAAATTGTGTGATTTTTTTCAATTAAAACACTTAATTCAGGATGAAAGCTACAAATTCTGTAGTCAAGTTTTACTCTAAAATTAATGTTAAGACCACGTCTTAATCACTAGGATATTTAAAGGCTGTTGTTTTTTCTTCTTTTGCCCTCTTCTCAAAAACTGCATTGAAGATTTGACAGTGTCCCTGATGGTCATTCTTGTGTAACCTTGATTTCCCTCTTCCTGTCTCCACTCTTCTCCCCCTCTTTTTTAAATTTTATTTTAACAATCGCTCACTGCCCCGATCCCAGTACCTCTCCCACAATCCTCTCCTCCCATCTCACCCCCATAAAAGGCACTTCTCTGGGTCCGGTGGGACTAACAGAATCTCAGCTCTCACCTCCCAAATCCCAGCTATGTCTCCCCTCAACATCCCACTTTTTCCCTTCCAGTGGTGAGCGAAAGGAAACACAGACACGGGAAGGTCTCATAAATTGCTTCAATGAGAGCTGATCTCCTTGGAGCACATCTGGAAAGGCAACAGTGCCCAGAGGAACAACTCTGGCATTAAGGAGTCCCTGAGGCCCCAGGATGACCACTTTTGGCAGAAGACTTTGTGCATGGTTTTCCTGGTTTGCTGGGAGCGTTGTCCACTTTGGCCACAGCTGGCTTCTGGATGATCCGTTTTATTGGCCTCTCGGGTTCCTGTCTCTTCACTTCCCTGGGTTTGGAGCTTGCTGTCTTCTCGTTTGCAGACCAAGGACTGGTGTCTTCCTTTGTAGGCCGTACTCTGTTGTCCATTGCCTTGATCCTGGCTTCCTCCCTGGCTCCGATACACATCTGTTCCCTGGCCTTGGCGCACTCCTGCTCCTTGGTCCTGACGTACTGCTGCTCTTTGGCCTTGGCACACTCCTGTGCCTTGGCCCTGACACAATCATGTGTTCTGGCTCTGGCATGAGCCTGTTCCCTGGCTCTGGCACGAGCCTGTTCCTTGGCCTGAGCCAATTCCCTGGCCTTGGAACGCACTAGGTCCTTAGCTCTAGACCTGGCCCTTGATTTGGCCCTTGACCTGACGCTTGACCTGACGCTTGACCTGGCGCTTGACCTGGTGCTTGACCTGGCGCTTGATCTGGCGCTTGACCGGGTCCTTGACCGGGCCCTTGACCTGGTCCTTGATCTGGCCCTTGACGTGGCCCTTGAAGTAGCCCTTGAGGTGGCCCTTGATCTGGTCCTTGTTCTGGTCCTCCTGGACCTTGCCCTCAAAGCCCTGGCCTTGCGTCTCCAGACTTCTCTGGCCTTCTTGGCCGCCTTGCGACGTGAGCGGGGCCTGCGTGGTCTGGGGGATTTGAGCACGGTCTTCCCAGGAGAGTGGCTGCCCAGCATCACCCGGGACCGTCCGGCCTTTCTCCTCGGCTTTGAAATCTTCCAGACTGTGAAGAAGCCGCCAGCGTCGCTGCCACTGACCCTCAGGAGCGTGCCTTTCTCCGACCTGGTGGATTCCCCCACGTGGTGAGAGGAGATCTTCCGGCGCACTTCGTAGCCTGCGTTTCCCAGCTCCTTCTTGAGCGCAGACAGAGTCAGGTGATGGTGACCTGCAATGGCCCTGAGCAGCAGCTGGGATACTCTGAGCACGGACTGCGCACCTCGCCTGACTGGCGTCCTCAGGGCTCTCTCCACAGGCTGCTGGATCTGGATCATAAGTTCTGAGCCTTGGGATTCCCCACTGGGCTGGGCGGCCTCAGCCATGGCCCCGCTTCCCCCCACCGCGGGGCCACCCGCTTTGATCTGGCCTAGGGCCTCAGCAGGTGTTGGGTTCTGGGGTGCCTACGTCACAAAGCCCCCCACCCCTGTCCAGTGCTTGCGTCCTGGTGGGAAGGCAGATGTGACCACTGCTCTCCTTTGACCTCTGCGTCATCCCACCTCTTCACATCTGCATGGATGTAACAATTGCCAGTGTAACCATGACCCCATGGGTCTGTTCCTGGCCAGTTCTAAAAAAAAAAAAAAAAGAAAGAAAGAAAGAAGAAAAAGAAAAAAAAGAAAAAGAAAAAAGTATGTACCAAGCAAGAGTCTGAGTAGAATGATGACCTCAGGAAGTTAGGGTCAGAGGCCTGTGTAGGAGGTAGAAGAATTCTCAAGAATTCTCAAGTAGACTCCCAAACTGCAGTGACTGGGCAATCTTTTTTCTAGAGAAGGCTGAGGAGAAACAAGCTACACTTTAGCTCCCCTGAGCAACCAATACAGGAGGGAACACATTTTGGTTGCTTAGATTTTCTTTCGTTCACTCATTTTTTTTTTAATTTGTTTATATTTTCACTATCATTTGCAAATTTCTGATCACACACATGCACACACTTTCATAAGTCCCTTATTCTACACCAGCAGAAAGCTCTAATATGTTTCGATATCTATAATTGGTCTTCAGCTGCTTCTCATTCACCCTTTACCTTCTCCTTCCTTCTCTCCCCCTTCCTTACGGTTTTACTATTTGTATACTGGTATCCTTCTCTAATCTATCAGCTTTCTTAGCTAGACATGGCGGCTCACGTCTTTAATCCCAGAATCCAGATAGCTGAGGATCACATTGAGTTGGAGGCTAGCCTGGGCTACATAGACAGTTTCAAGAAAGCTTGACCTACAGGATGAGATATTGATCCAAAGAAACAACGATTCTACCTTTCCAACTAGCATCCTCACACCACTATACCGGAACCTTAACGAACACATGAATGGAGTCCACAAATGTCTTCTATAGCAAGATGAACCTCGGAATGCTGGGAAATTAGTTGGAACATTACTGTCAGTCTCCCTAAACTGCAGCAAGAAACAGACACCCTTGTGAAGACAATGCTCTTGCAAGGCTAGTATAAAACAAAACCAAGGAACCAAGAGAGTGTGTAAAGGTTACAAGCAGAAGACAGGTCGGTTCCAACAGATGTACAAACCACAGCAAAGAAAGGCAAAGAACAAACAACAGCACCCCCCGCCCCCAGGACACAGCCCCAACCCCACATCTTAGTCATCGAGATAGCTGACATGTTAGAAAAAGAAATTAGAGTCCCACTTTAAATAAAGATCAGTGACCAAATAAAGGCCTCTAATAAGCAGAAAAGCCAGTCAAAAGCAATTCAGGACCTAGACAAAACAACTTCAGAAGGGAAGGAAATGGTAATTTGGAAGAAAAAAATTTAAAATATGGAGGGAAAATCAACAAGGAAATTGAAACACTGAAAAGGAGCCAGAAGGAATATTTGGAAGGGAATTGTGGCTGGGATGAAGAGGAGGAAGAGGAAAAGGAGGAGGAGAAAGAGGCAGAGGAGAAAGAGAAGGAAGAGAAGGAGGAGGAAGAGAAGGAGGAGGGGAAAGAGGAGGAGGGAGACCAAGGTGGGGATTACAGTGGCTGGGGTTAGGAGGAGGAGGAGGAAGAGGAAGAAGAGGAGGGAAACCAGGGTGGGTGTTACAGTGGCTGGGCTTTGGAGGAAGAAGAGGAGGAGGAAGAGGAGGAAGAGAAGGAAGAAGAGGAGGAGGAAGAGGAGGAGGAGGAAGAAGAGGAAGAAGAGGGAGACCAGGGAAAGATCTGCATTGGAGTGGGTCAAAAAGTAACAGATACACTCTCTTGCTACTTCTGAGCACACCTTATGGTTAAAAACAAAATCCTAAAACCCAGCCTCTTCCTGAGGGGCAAGGAGGTGGGTGTCATCACATACTAGGCCCAGTCCTCTGTGAGGGACCACAACACATGACAACCATTTAGCCAACTTTGATTATCTGGATTAGTGGCATGAGAAAAGCTATTGACCTGGACTAGTGTCTGCTGACATGAGAAGAGTTACTGTTTTCTTTTTGTTTGTTTGTTTTGTGGGGTTGGGGACAGTGGCAGATGAATTTCTGTGAGTCTGAGGTCACTCCAGAACAGCCAGGGAGACACAGTAAGACTTGTCTCAAAACAATACAAACCCAAATTGTAATAAAAATGTGGAATAGAAATGGCCCCCATAGACTCATGTGTTCAAATGCTTAGTCCATAGGGAGTGGCACTGTTAGGAGGTGTGGCCTTGTTGGAGGAACTATGTCATGGTGGGGTGTGGGGGTGGGCTTTGAGGTTTCCTATGCTTAAACTCCACTCATTGTAGCACACAGTCTCCTTTTGCTCCCTTTGGGTCAAAATATAGAACTGACAGCTCCTTTTCCAGCATCACGTCTGCCTGGATGCTGCCATGCTTCCCACCATGATGATAATGGACTAAACCTCTGAAACTGTAATCCAGCCCCAATTAAATATTTGCCTTTATAAGAGTTGTCTTGGTCATGGAGTCTTGTCACAGCAATAAAACCCTAACAAAGACAACATTCTTAGTCAGTTTTAAAAGAATTCCATATTTATTAGGAAGAGTTTGGAAATGCTCAAAATTACAAGGAAAAAGTTCCTTGAACCTTCACTATCTACTTAGGAGTATTTTATAATTTTTTTTCTTCAAGTGATCTTAAAAAAACAACACTTGTTACCACAATTATGTGCAATTATAAATGCTATTTTCCTTATGAAATATAAGTGCTTGCTAATGTACTCTTACACAGAGACATAATTTTTTTTAAAGGTTTATTTATTTTATTTATATGAGCACACTATAGCTGTTTTCAGACACACCAGAAGAGGGCATTAGATCCCATCACAGATGGTTGTGAGCCACCATGTGGTTGCTGGGAATTGAACTCAGGACCTCTGGAAGAGCAGTCAGTACTCTTAATCGCTGAGCCATCTCTCCAGCCCCAGAGACATAATTTAATTTTTAAGCATTTAAAAAAATTAATAACAAATAAAAAGTTAAGTAAGACTAGATTCAAGTCACTTAAATATTCTAGAATTTAGTTATTGTCTTTTGATAGCTTTTAGCATTTTTGGTTTTATACTGAAAGCATACTTCAGTGAACATCCAACATTTCTCTTTGCTTATGCATGTAAGTCTTTGGGATCAAGTTTAGAAATCTCTGGTTGAAGAATATATGCAAGTCTAAGTGCCTCCAAGAGGTCAGGAAGATTTGAAATTCTATCAAAGTTTTACTACTTTCCTGTCCTCAGTGACACAGCTCAACCAATCAGGGCTTGCTGTCACCCCGTTAATCTTAGGATCGTCAGCTGAGTGAACCTCTTCTTCATAGTTACCAAGCTTTATTGCATATTCATTCCATTGTAGTAATGAGAATTGGACCATACAGTGTAATCCATACCCTGCTCTGTTTTTTTTTTTTTTTTGTTGTTGTTCTTCTGTTTCGTTTTTCTTTTAGCCAGGTTGTTTGCTCGTAAGAACTCAACATCTTTGACGAGAAAGGAAAGCAGTAGCTCTCTGTTAGCATGTGTTTGTAAGTAGTTCTGTAGTAGAATTGTTCTCTGCCTAATATAGCCAGTTTAGGAGGAAAAACTTTAGACAAGATTATTGTGTTATTGCAGTGGAACAATAAAACTGTAAACATTGTAATGCATGATGGGAATTAAGAGATTCATGTGCAGTTTAATGAACTGCACAGTCTGTGTTCATGGAAAGAGATTCCTGGACCCCTGTAGGTTACACTGCTTACAGAGGTGCGCAGTGTGACTGACTCTCCCAGGGAATCCACTCCACACACAGGGTCCGTTAAATGGAAGCAGGGAAGGCAAAATCATCAGTTCAGCCACAAAGTAGCATTTCGAACCCACACTACAGACACTGTAGCCATGTCTCAGTACAAGCAGAGGGAGACCTGGACAAATCACAAAAAAATAACCAAATAGCCTCTCTTGCAGCTAGCATGAGGGTTTGTTGCTGTTTGTTCACTAGTTTTTGCTCTGTGATGTTCCCAACTCACTTAAGACATCCAGTCATAGGTTGTCTTGCTTCCTGACACAAGCCCAATGTACACGACACTCTTTTCCCATGTTACTGAGATAATGTCACAACTCCCCAAGGGGTGTGTTCTCTCTCTCTCTTCTCTTCTCTCTCTCTCTCTCCTCTCTCTCTCTCTCTGACTCACTCTCACTCTTGCTCTCTCTCTAGCTGTAACAAACAGTAGTCCCACCCTTGATGTAAGTGTGCCTCCTAGTGTCGTGGGCATCTACACACCAGTCTTTTGCTGTCAGGCATGAGAAGGAAATTTTCTCCTTGATCTTCTGATCACTGAACTCTGCTTCTGGTCTTTTCTGTCACAGGTAAGTTTGTTCTATGTTGTCAGTTTTTAAAATCTTCTCTTACAATGGCTTCTTAGCTTTATGACTTGTTTCTCTGCCTTGGATTATTAGTAAATCACGCTGCATTTTAATATTTTAATATATTTTAAATTTCTCTCTAACCCATCTGAATTTTAATTTTGCAGGTATATAGTGGATATTAGAGAGGAAAAAAAATTGGTGTTCTTTGTTGTTGCAAATCTAGGCTACATCAGGAATTAATCCATAATTACCACTTAAATTGTTTCACACTTAGCTGTGTGTTTTGTGTGTGGTGTGTGTGATAGTTTGTATATGCTTGGTCCAGGGAGTGGCACTATTAGGTGTGGCCTTGTTGGAGTAGGTGTGCCACTGTGGGCATGGACTTAAGACCCTCACCCTAGCTGCCTGGAAGTCAGTCTTCCAATAGCAGCCTTCAGATGAAGTTGTAGAATTCTCAGCTCTGCCTGTACCAAGCCTGCCTGGATGCTGCCATGCTTCTTCCTTGATGATAATGGACTGAATCTCTGAACCTGTAAGCCAGCCCCAATTAAATGTCATCCTTATAAGAGTTGCCTTGGTTATGGTGTCTACTCACAGCAATAAAACCCTAATTAAGACAGTGTGGAAGGGTGTGTGCAGCATGGTAAGAATGTGGAGCTCCAAGGACAACTCTCCTACCACGTGGGTTCTGGGAATCAAACTCAGGTTGTCAAGTTTGACAACAGGCTCCTTCACTGGTGGAGCCATCTCTGCAGCCCATAGCTGTCATTTTTGTGAGGAAGGAGGGTTTCTCATGACTCACTTCCTCACCTCTGAAGCATACCTAGCATTGTGTACACAGAGCACACACCAGCGTGCCATCACTCTTTATAACAATTTGCTTGACAGTGAAACAGTGTTTCATTCCCACTGAAGAATCCAAGGCTGCTTGGAAAACTAACCAATCCTGTGGTCATTGGCATGGCATTAGACAGTGCCAGAGCTATACAGCTGCACTAGCTGGTGCTGGAGTTACAAAGATTTCTAGGGATGCTTGGAACATTATCTGATGGCGTTGGCTCTTCACTCACCCATTGAATAAAACCCAGCAGCTCCTAGACCCTTGGGTCTATCACTTAAAGAGTTGCTGTAGGCATCTCCCTAACTAACCTCCCGAGACTCATTTAAAGTCAAAGCAAAATTCACGCTGCTCTTAATTGATCTGAAGTTAAGCTGCCCATGGAGATTTCCACATTTGCAACTTCCAGGAAAGTTTGGATAGCAGATGCTAATGATGCCCCGAGAGCCTCCACTCAAGTGCCCTTCTCTCCCCAAGAGGCCTACTTCCTCAGACATCAGAGAAGTGTTGAAGATAAGGAGCCCTGACTGGGCAGAGAGTAGCTGGGACCCAGGGGCCTCCTCAGACTATGCCCGGCTACCCTTGAGAGAAAAGTTCCAAAATACAAAGTCATTTTTTTTGTGAACCTAACTAACAGGTGCCAGGCAATGCCCTGTGTGATTAAAGCTCTTACTTCAGATTGTTAAATATGGAAAAAAGATTGAGTCACCTCTAGCTTTCTTTCATTTACCCCAGAAAGTGAGGAATTTCATATTCTGGGCAGAGAACCTTTACAAGGAGACTGTAAGAGTCTGTCAAACAAGTTGGGACCCTCTCCAAAAGGCTGACTAGCAGAGAAAGTCTTCAGGGGTCCAATTCATGAAGATCCTTTACCTGTAGCCTACCCCAGCGAAGTCCCCACACCATCCCCTCATTCAGAATATCTTTATTCTGTTGTGTGTCAAACATCATGCTGGCTACTGTGGGAAAAGAAGACTAACGTAACACTGGCCTGTGCCTTTTGATGAGCAAAGCTTGCCAGGAGCCATCAAGGAGAAGCTAAAAACTAGCAGGTGATCTTCCTGAAATGGTTCTGTCATGGACTGTTAAAGTTATTGATGGATTTGCTTCACTAGGCAAGGCAGAGAAGATTACATTTTAGGAAAGATTCCTGCTGTTAATATGCTTTTCCTATTATTACAAAATATATATAACAATCACTAGGTATTAGCCCAATTTTTTGAGGAGATCTCTGCAGAACAACAAAGATGTACTGTCTTGTAATGCTACTATATAGATAAATAGATTACTTCTTAATTCTTAGTGATAATTATATAAGAATTTCTAAAATTATATTAGTAATTATTAAGTTATTTTATAATAGGACTGCTATTAAGTCCTTTCTGATGTCAAAACTTCAATGAGAACTTTACCAGTCTTCAAGTATCAAAAGTTAATTGCTTCTGAGACAGCAAGCAGGCATCTACAACTTAGAGCACATTCCAAGAGGTTATAAAACAATTACCCAAAGGTCATAAAAAAGGGAACTAAAGATTTACTAAAGATGCAAGAACAGAAGATAAAATATTAACAGGATTTATCTATACAAAACTTCACTAATACCTTAGTTACAAAAATTATGGTTTTTAACTTTCAGTGAACCAACTGAGCTAGTGATAGATAATGAATGTTTAGCCAGATAATTACTCTTAATGGATATGCATGTACACATTCTCTGTTGTAAACTTCTTATTCAATTTATAATTTAAATTTTTGTGTAAACTTTTTACCATGTGACAATCCTATAGGTCAAACAATTGTGGAGAGAGCTAACAGGACTTTAAAGATAATTTTAAATTGAGTTGTTTGGTTTGTTGATGTTTAGTTACTCAAATTCTTGATATATTTTGGATATCAGCTCTTTGTCAGGTATGGAGTTGGTAAAGATCTTTTCCCATGTAGGCTGCCATTTTGTCCTTTGACAGTGTCCTTTGCTTTACCAAAGCTTTTCAGTTTCATAAAGTCTCATTTATTAATTGGTGATCTCAATGCTTGAGCTGTTAATGTTCTGTCAGGAAGTTGTCTCCTGTGCCAATGTAATCAAGACTATCCCCCCTGTTGGAAGCCGACTCCTAAGCAGAAGGCAGCTATCATCTTTGCAGCCATCTCGAGCCATATACCCTGACAAGAGACTTGTTTTCAATAGCCTACAACAGCTGAACACACTCTGATAAATATCTTGTTTTTCCCACATATCTTGTTTTGCTGTTTGGTGCCCCCAGCTACAAGGCACACATGGTATCCATGCCTGCAAGGCACACGGTGCACTCGCTATCCACACTATACATGTTTGTAAGGCACGTGCATGCGCGAGCAGTATCCACACCTACAAGGCATGAGGCAAAGTGTATAAATACCCCGGACTTCTCTTCAATAAAGGAGACTTGAGACTTGATTAGAACCTCTATCTTGTCTCCATTCTTTGCGTCTCTTCCCCTTCATCCCCACTCTCTCTCTTGCTAGACCCTGACCTGCGGACCGGAGCATCAGCTCGGGTGGGACACAGTGGCCCCCAAGCTGGACAGTATGGGTCTCAACACTCTCTGCTTCTTTTTTTTATCATATTTAGTGTATCCAGTTTTATATTGAGGTGTTTGACTCACTTGGACTAGAGTTTTGTTCAGGGTGATAGATATAGATCTATTTGCATTCTTCTACATGCAGACCTCCAGTTAGACCAATGCTTTCTTTTCTTCCATTGTATAGTTTTTGCTTATTAGTCAAAAATCAAGTGTCCATAAGTGTGTGGATTTACTTCTGGTTCTCTGATTTAATTCTGTTGCTCAATCTGTCTGGATTTTTTTTTTAATGTCAGTACCCTATGGTTTTTATTAATATTGCTCTATACAGCTTTAAATCAGGGATAGTGATACATCCAGAAGTTCTTTTATTGTACAGGATTACTTTAGCTATCTTAGGTTTTTGTTTTTCCATGGAAAGTTGAGAATTATTCTTTCAAGGTCTGTAAAGAATTGTGTTGTAGTTTTGATGATGATTATACTGAATCTGCAGATTGGCTTTGGTAGGATGGCTGTTTCATAAATTAACCCTACTGATCCATGAGCATTGGAGACTTTCCGTCTTCTGATAACTTCAGTTCCTTTCTTCTAAGATTTGAAGTTCTTGTCATACAGGTCTTTCACTTGCTTGGTTAGAATTACACTAATATATTTTATATGGATTACTGCCGTATGATTACATTTGCATTAAATTCAAGAAAGGGTTCATCTCTAAGTTTTAGAGAATACTTAGAAAGTGACATGGCAGTGGAAATATTCGAAATCTTTATTATTATTATTATTATTATTATTATTATTATTATATTTATTAAAATTGTCCTTAGACACACATATAATGTAATGCATTCTGACTACTTGCATCCTACAGTCTTTCTTAACTCTCTCCCACCTGTGTACCCCACTCTTCTGAAAAGTCTTACTCATATTTCTGTTTGTTTTGTGACCCATTGAGTCAGGACTGTCCCTGTGACCAGGATTTGATAGAGGCTGGTAAGCTCAGCAATAAGTGCACAACTAAAGACTGTGCCTCCTCTCTTACAATCTATCAATAACCAATAGCTCAGGAGTAGGGTTATGGCCCCAGGGCCTCTTTCCCCATCAATGATTGATTGTTAACAGGGTTGGACCAATCTTGTGTAGGGACATGTGCAAGTAACCATAGCTGTTGTATGCTCAAGGTTGCAGTGGTTTTGTTGGGCGTAGAGGGTGGAATTTCACAGACATTCTCCATATTCATACTTTGTTACCCAACTCTTTGATAATGATCTGTGAACCTTAGATGGTGTGCTGGACAATTTTATGTCAACTCGACACAAGCTAAAGTCATCTGAGGGAAAGTAACATCATTTAAGAAAATACTTCCATAAGATCTGTAGGCAAACCTATGGGTATTGTCTTAATTAGTGATTGATGGAGAAGGACTCAGCCCATTGTGGGCGGAGCCATCCCTAGGCTGGTGGTCCTGGATTTTATAAGTGTACTGGCTGATTTTGTGTGTTAATTTGACACACACTAGAGTTATCACAGAGAAAGAACCTTCCCTTGAGGAAATGCCCCCATGAGATCCAGCTGTAAGGCATTTTCTCAATTAGTGAGCAAGGGTGGGAGGGCCTTGTGGGTGGTATCATCCCTGGGCTGGTAGTCCTGGCTTGTATAGGAAAACAAACTGAGCAATCCAGGGGAAGCAAGCCAGTAAGTGACATCCCTCTATGGCCTCTGCATTGGCTCCTGCTTTCTGACCTGCTTGAGTTCCAGTCCTGACTTCCTTTGGTGATGAACAGCAGTGTGGAAGTGTAAGCTGAATAAACCCTTTCCTCCCCAACTTGCTTCTTGGTCATGATGTTTTGTGCAGAAATAGAAACCCTGACTAAGACAATAAGATAGCAGACTGAGCAAGCCATGGGGAAAAAGCCAACAAGCAGCACTCCTCCATGGCCTCTGCATCATCTCCTCCAGGTTCCTTCTCTGTTTGAGTTTCTGTCCTGACGTTCTTCAGTGATGAATAGTGATACAGAAGAAGTATAAGCCAAACAAACCCTTTCCTCCCCAACTTGCTTCTTGGTCAATTTTGGTCTGATTAAAAATAATATTGAGATTATTGCAGCAATAAAAATTTTAACTAAGACAAGTTGGTATCAGAAGTGGGGTATAACTGTGACAGACCTGACTATGCTGTTTTGGTGAGTATTGTGGAATAACTTTGAAGCTTTGTGCAAGAAAAGCCATTTAGTGTTTGATGCTTGGTAAGCTATTCTGTGGGAGGTTGGAAATTAAGGATACTGAGGTTAATGCAAAACATGGATGTCTGGTCTGGGAAGTTTCAGGGGGAAGTTTAAAGACTTTATCTTGGCCATTTATTATTTTGAATCAAGAGTCTGATTCTGCTTAGCTGTGACTGAAGAATCAGCTGTGATTAGTAAGATGCCAGAACTACCAAGTGAAACCTTTGCCTTGCCAGGATGCTCGGTGGTGGCCAGATGGAGTTGAGAGATTAGCAGTGATTATGAAGAGACCAGCATCTCTGAGGTGAAATCTTCTGAGAAGTGTTTCCTGAGAGTCAGCACATGGAAGTTGTGTTCCAGAGGTGGCTACAGTTGCACCTCACTGCTGCTGACCTTGTATTGTGTGAGAGTCACCCAGGTGGAGCTTGTTTCGAAGGCATGAAGATGTCATGGAGACTTGACACTGTGAGAGATCAGGAGAGGCTGCTGATGAAGGCGTTGCCTCAGTAGCAGTTGAAGGTCCAGGACTGAACTGGTCATGTAGACAAGTTTAGGCTTGGCACCAGGAAACGTGCCTATGAGAGGCTATTGGTGAAAGTGCAGCCCAGTTGCAGCAGACGATTCCATCATTTGAAGATGCCAGTACCATGGAATGACTGCCAAGAACAGCAGCAACAATGGAGTGCAGCCTGCCATACCTTAGAATAGAAGCTGTGTGTGCTGCGAGGACAGGGCTGCAGAAGTTACCTAAGCCCTTGAGAGAAGCTTTTTGGTGAATAGATCCCCAAATTGCATTATTTACATTGTTTTGCTTTGGTCTGATTGTGACTGTGCCCTGTTTTTTCCCTCTTGAAATAAGAAAGTATTCAACTTGATTTTGATTTTTACAGGAGGCCACGTTTGAGAAATTTTGAAGTTTTAAAATAAATTTTGATTTTTTTTAAAAAAATTGATATTTTAAAGGGACTGAACTTTTAATGTGTTTCAATTTGTAAAGACTATGGGACTTTTTAGTTTTTAATGTAAGTTCTTGGGGGTGAATAAGAAAGAAAAGGTTGTGGCTTAATGCTGATGTGTTTATATGTCAAGTTGACAAGGGATCAAATGGAGTGGCATAATATATTTCTAGGTCCTTAACTGCCACTGATTCTTAGCATCTTGGGTAGCCAAGAATCTCTGAATTAAATTCCAATCACTGCAGAGAAACTTTTCTGATTAAGGCAGAGTAATACTCTATTGTATAAATGTACCACCTTTTCTTTATTTATTCTTTTGGTAAGGGACATCTAAGTTGTTTCTAATTTCTGGCCATTATGAATGGAGCAGCATTGAACACAACTGAGCAAATGTTACTGTGGTAGGATGGAGCATCCTTTCAGTAGATGCCCAAGCATGGTATAGCCGGATCTTGGGGTAGATTGATTCCCATCTACCCAAGGAATCGTCACACTGATTTCCACAAGTTTGCACTCCTGCCAGCAATGGATGAGCGTTCCCCTTACTCCACATCCTCCCCAGGATGAGCTGTCACTTGTGTTATTGATCTCAGCCATTCTGATGGGTGCAAGATGAAATCTCAAAGTAGTTTTGCTTCGTATTTCCCTGATGACAAAGGATGTAGACCACTGCTTTAAGTGTTTCTCGGCCGTTTGAGTTTCCCGTGTGGAGAATGCTCTATTTAGATCCGTTCTCTCTGGTCCCTTACTCTACACCTACCCTCTGTGGCTCTATGGATTGTAGCTTGGTTATCACTGCATCAACAGCTAACATTTTCATAAAAACAAATACACACCACATTTGTCTGACCCAAGATGATTTTTCCCCTAGTTCCATCCATTTACCCATAAATTTTGTGATTTTCATTTTTTATTGGTTATTTTATTTATTTACATTTCAAATGTTGTCCCCACTTCCGGTCTCCCCTCCTCTTTGTTTCTAAGACAGTAGTACTTCACCCATCCACCCACTCCTGCCTCACCACTCTAGCATCCCCCCATGCTGGGGCATCAAGCCTTCACAGGACCACAGGCCTCCCCTCCTATTAGATAAGGCCATCCTCTGCTACATATGTATCTGGAGTCATGAGATCCCTCCATGTATACTCTTTGGTTGGTGGTTTAGTCCTTGGGAGCTCTGGGAGGGGGGGGCAGTTAGTTGATATTGTTGTTCTTCCTATAGGTTGGAGTTCCCTTCAGCTCCTTCAGTCCTCCCCCTAGTTCTTCCATTGGGGTCCCTGGGCTCAGTCTGATGGTTGGCTGTGAGTATCTGTATTAGTATCTGTATTAGTCAGGTGCTTGCAGAGCCTCTCGGGGGACATCCATATCAGGCTCCTGTCAGCAATCACTTCTTAGCGTCAGCAATAGGGTCTGGAGAGATGGCTTAGCAGTTAAGAGCACCAATTGCCCTTCCAAAGATCTGGAGTTCAACTCTCCCAGCAACCACTTGATTTCCATTTTTTTAAATGATAGTATGATACTTCACTGTGTAAACACATCACATTTTCTTTATCTATTCTTCTTTTGAGGGACATCTGTGTTGTTTCCAGTTTCTGGCTATTATAAATAGAGCGGCGATGAACATGGCTGAGAAAGTGTCTCTGTGGTAAGATGACATATCACTTGGGTAGATGCCCAAGAGTGGCATCGATATATCTTGAGGTAGATTGATCCCCATCCTCCTGAGGAACTACCATGCTGACTTCTACAGTGGTTGTACAAGTTTGCACTCTCACCGGCAATGGATAGTGAGTGCTCCTGTTACTCCCAGCAAAGCTGTTGCTTGTTTTACTGATCTTAACCATTCTAATGGGTGCAAGGTAAAATATCAAAGTAGTTTCCATTTGCCTTTCCCTGGACTAATGGTCTTCTGTCCAGAAAGTCTTTTCCTGTGCCAGTGAGTTCAAGGCTATTCCCCACTTTCTCTTCTGTCAGGTTCAGTCTTGAAGTGTTTGGTCCATTTGGAGATTAGTTTTGTGTAGAATGGTAAGTATGGACCTCTTTGGATTCTTTTCAGTGCAGTCATCCAGTTAAAGATTGTTTTATCCAAGTATATTCCAGTAATAAGTACTTCTGGCTTCTTTATTAAAACCAGATGTCCATAGGGTGTGTGGATTTATGTCTGGGACCTCAGTCTGGTTCCATTGATCCATGTGTCTGCTTATGTGCTGTGGTGGTTTGAGTATGCTTGGCTCATAGGGAGTGGCACTGTTGGGAGGTGTGGCATTGTAGGAGGAAGTGTGTCACTGTGGTCTTTGAGACCCACCCCCTAGCTGCTTCCAAGACAGTCTTCTCTTGTTTGCCTTCAGAACAAGATGTAGAACTCCCAGCTCCTCTAGCACCTTACCTACCTGGATGCTGCCATGCTCCTGCCTTGATGATAATGGAATGAATCTCTGAATCTGTAAGCCAGCCCCAATTAAATGTTGTCCTTATAAAAGTTGCCTTGGTCATGGTGTCTGTTCACAGCAATGGAAACACTAAGATGTGCCAAGACGTCTTTTTTTATTACTATATCTCTGTAGTATAACTTGGAATCAGGGATAGTAATATCCTTCCCGTGTGTGTGTGTGTGTGTGTGTGTGTGTGTGTGTGTCCCTGAGAATTGTTCTTTTAACTCACTTTCCATCTCCTGGGTAATATGGCTAAGAGTCTGTCAACCTTGTTGATTTTCTCCTCTGTTTCATTGATTCCTTATATTGTTTGTTTGTTTCTATTCATTTATTTCAGCCATGAGTGATTATTTCTTACTATCTCCTCTTCTTAGACATTATTTATTCTTGTGCTTCTAGAGCTTTAAGATGTGTTAACAAGTCACTAATTTGAGATCTCTGCAGTTTTTGATGTAGGCACTTGGTGCTATGAACTTGCCTCTTAGAACTGCCGTCACCATGTTCCACACATTTGGATACGTTCTGCTTTCATTTTCATTCATTCATTTCATTTTCCTTGGTTTTGGTGCATATGGTTTTAATGTCCATTGATCTCTGTCTTGACTCATTCTTTGTCTTTAGGGCTTCCATGAGTGTGTATAGTTCCATTTGTGTCTGTTGTTGTTGTTGTTATTGTTGTTGTTATTGTTGTTGTTGTTGTTATTGTTGTTGTTGAAATTCTGCTTTCATTCATGGTGGTCTGTTAGGATGCAGGATGTTATTTCACTTCTCTTACATATGTTGAGATTTGCTCTGGGCCCTAATATGTGGTCATTTTTGGAGAAAGTTCTATGAGCTTCCGAGAAGAAAACCCATCCTTTCGTGTTTGCTTGTGTGAAGTGTTCTGTAGAAGTCTGTTGGGTCTGTTTGGTTCATGATGTCATTTGGCTCTAACATTTCTGTTTAGCTTTTGTCTGGGTGGGCCGCCTATTGGAGAGAGTGAGTATGAAAGTCAGCCACTATCCCTGTATAAGGGTCAATATGTGACTTTTGCTGTAGTAGTGTTTCCTTTATGAATTGAGTGCCCTTGGTTTTGGTGCATATGAGTTTAGAATGGCAATATCCTCTTGGAGGATTGATTCCTTTGATGAGAATGTGGTGACCTTCCCTATTTCTTCTGGTTAGTGTTGGTTTGAAGTCTATCGTGTCAGTTATATAATAGCTATGCCCGCCTGCCTCTTGGTTTCATTTTTTTGGAATGTCCATTTTTGTCCTTTTATCCTGGGTGCCATTTATCCTTGTTGATAGAGTGCACCAGAGAGATGGGTTCTGCTTTCTTTTTTTTTTCCTAAAATTTATTTATTTTTATACAAGTGAGTACACTGTTATTGTCTTCAGACGCACCAGAAGAGGGCATCTAATCCTATTACAGATGGTTGTGAGCCACCATGTGGTTGCTGGGAATTGAACTCAGGTCCTCTGGAAGAGCAGTCAGTGCTCTTAACAGCTGAGCCATCTCTTCAGCTCCAGGATTCTACTTTCTAATTCAATCTGTTAGTCTATCTTTTTATAATTAGGGTATTGAGACTGTTGATGTTGAGAGTTATTAATGAGCAGTGTTTATCAATTCATGTTATTTTGTTGTCTTTTTCCTCTCTCTTTTTGACTAACTGTTCTAGGTTTATTTATTCTTCGTGTCTTCTGGACTGTAGTTAACTTCTCTGCAAACTTAAGTTTTCCACCTAGTACTTTCTGTGTAGCTTGATCAGTGCACAGAAGTCGCTTACATTTGTTTTGTTTTTTTAATCATGAAATGTTTTTCTTTCTCTGTCTGTGTGATTGATATGTTTAGCTGAGTATGGCATTCAGGGTTGGAATCTCTTGCTTCTTAGAGCTTGTAATGTATCAGCCTAGTCCTTCTATCTTTCATGATCTCAACTGGAAAGTCTGTGCCTTTTGAATGGGCCTGCATCCTTCTGTTACGTAGAGCCCTTCTCTGGCAGGTTTGACATCCTTTCTTTAATGTCTTGATGATGATGTTGTTGGGAGTTTCGAGTCCCATCTGTTGGGTGTTCTGTATTCTTCCTGTAACTTGAGGTATCCTTTTCTTTAGAATGGGGTAGTTTTCTTCTATATTTTGTTAAAAATATTTTCTGAGCCTTTGACTGGGATTTCTTCTTCTTCCTGAAGCTCTATTACTTGTAGACACAGTCTTTCCATAGTGTCCCAGGGTTCTTGGAAGTGCTAAAAGGAGCAGCTCAGGAAGAACTAGAGGGTCTGTACAAAAATCCTGGTCCCAAGGGCTGGAGGTGGGCTGGGAAAAGAGGCTTGGGCTGGCATGGCAGCCAGACTTAGGGCAAATCTGGAGAAACCAGGGTGGATCTCTGATTTTCTAACTACGGGGACTTGGCTCAGAACCAGAACTGTCCTTCTTTGGACTGTTTTTAGTGAGCCCCACTGTTTTACGGGGGTGTTGTCTGTTCTTTCTCCTTTACCTCCAGGAATTGATTTTTCTCTTTTTCTTTTTCTCTTGGATTCATGGAATATGGTGTTTAGTTTTGTGTAATTATTAGAGACCCATTTGGTGATGATTTTGAGTTTTACTGCATTGTGGTCAGATCAGACATCCTGAGCTATGTGAGTTGTTCTGCATCCCAGTATATGGTCTGTTTTAGAGAAACTTCCACCTCGAGCTCCACACTCTGTCCCGCAAAGGCATAGTGGGCACTTGCAGAGTGGTCCCAGATTGAGGAACTCCAAGGTCCCACCCACTCTTGTCCTGCCGCTGCAGCACCCTATGAAGCTGGTCACTGAGCCAGCAGCACCTGAAGCTGAGCAGGCTCTATCTTGATGGTGAGAGGGTGGGGGAGGGTTTCTGATGCTTGTCTTGGAGAGGCAACTGGGGGCTGTCCAGACTGAGACACAATCTCCTCTTCAGTCCCTCGCTTCACTCTTCAACACAATACTCTGCCATAGTTTTTTTTTTTTTTTTTTAAATCTGGAGAAATGAATGAATTTCCCAGCCACCAAGTCTAGTTCTCTTCTTTGGTTTGTTGCCCCTGTATCAAGTTCTCATCCATTTCTCTGCTTGTGTGCACGAGCACACACCTTTATGTGCACCCCATCCTTCAAATTGAGACAGTTTGAGGCTCAGGAAACAGTGTAAATTCCCCTTTTTCTCCACCCCCCAAAGATGGGAAATGCCTTTGAAAGGGAAGAAAAGCATCCCAGAATGGAGGGAAAGAGCAAGGGCCAGGCAAGTGAAGCGGAGGCAAGCAGTGTGGCGGGGAAGCGCACTGTGGGTCTGTGCACAGTGGGTGAGATTCTGAATACAGTAGAGACAAGAGGCAGGGAGATGGAGAGACAAAGGAAAGAGAAAAGGAAGGAGCAGGGAGAAGACTAGGCAGCAGGCAGGAGTACTGATGGGGTCTGGGATCCTGGTGGAGAGGAATTAGCCAGAAACTAGGTTTGCAGGGACAGAGATGGGGCAGAATAAATACCCCTGGGAAGGGATGAGATTGCTCAGGCAAAACAAACTCAACGAAACATCAGAAGTGAGAAGGAAGCAAGTAGGGTGCTGCCTGTGGGGAAACCAGATGAGTTAGAGGAGGGAGCCGAGGGGCGGAGCCTGAGGTGTGGACACAGAGACTGAAGACAAAAGAGAGTGGTGGAGCCTGAGGTGAGGAGTTAAAGCATCTTTGCTTTTTGTTTTGTTTAGTTCCCTCTTCCTTTTTTTCCCCAGTATGAAATACAAAATATTAAAATTCCCAGTCCCAGTCAACCACCAGAACTCAGTTGGAGTTGGTGACTAGCTAGATCTTTGGGATTGAGGGAACTAGGGGACAGAACCCAGGACGAGCTCCCTGACTGTGCTGGTCCACTCAGAGGGTGAAGTGTCACTGCTCAGATGACACTTCAATCTCCAGCCTGTGGGTTCTCAACTCTGGAGGGCATGTTTAAAAAAATAACAAGACAAAACAAAAACAAAACTGGTCGTTGGCTCCAAAGATCACATTTTGAGACCCACAGTGTGGTATAGCACACAAAGTAAGAGGGAATTTCCATAGCTCAGTCCTACTCACCCATTCAGTGTGATTACCTGAAGAGAGATAGAAGGAACCTCTAGGTCTGGGGTGGGGCTCATATCTACTATGGTTTAAAATGCCAAGTGCCTTGAGAAAACAACACCCTTTGGGATAGTGTGTTGTGTAAGGGTTCTCCAGAAGAATGCAAAGGGACAGAAACCCGGAGTTGTGAAGACAGGCCACAAATGGGAAACCCAGAGGCTCCTCCAGAGGGACTTCCCTGTTTTATAGCTTACCCAAAGAAAACATTGACATGTTTAATTAAAGGGGCTGATGCGTTAGGTCTGGAAAGATGGCTCCATCTTTAAGAGCACTTGTTACTCTTGCAGAGGACCTGGATTCCATTCCCAGCACCCACATGGTAGGTAAAAAACAGTTTACGGAAATTCACTGCCCACTTCTGACCTTTGAGGGCGTCAGACACATACGTGGCATCCTTACACACACTCAGGCAAAACACTCATACACATAAAATCTTTAAAATGTGAGGGTCTTGGAGACTGTAGTCATGAGACCCAAGAGTTGAGGAGGCGTACATTTAAGGCTGACTTCCTATGTGAAGAATCAGACCCATTCACTCATTTAATGGCCGTTGTTCATTTTATTGTTTGTCCAAAGGTGTTGGTATTGGCCCGAGGTAGACAAGACAATGGTACATCAGAGATGAGCCAAAGGACTGTTCCTTTTGCAAAAAGCCCTTAAACTCTGTGCTGCCTTTCGGTTGGGTGCTATAACCGCACCTACCCTTTGGGGGGGGGGGCTCCACTTCCTATCTCTGAAATTACTAAAGCAGATAAAAGGCTGAAGGTTACACTGTTATTAAGAGGTATCGTCTGGTAAGGTAGGAACGTAACTGCCACAAGTGTTTAAAACCAGCTTTGTGAGCTGAGCCATGAGCATGATGAGCTTGTGAAGAACAGAGCCCAGTCAGTGCAAGCAGTACCCTAGTCATTGCAGGCCCGGCTCTGTCCTCATTTCTTGGTGCCTTCCAGTATTTAAGTCCTCAAAATACTTAATAAATCTTGCCTTATAATTCTTGACACAGGTATCATCTACACGACAGCTAGAGTCAGGCAGGATAAATTCCTTCTGCTTTTCTTCATACAGGATCTCATTACACTGTCTTGGCTCATCCAGAAATCATCTCCCTCTGCCTCCTCACAGCTGGGGTTAAAGGCGTGAGACACTACTGACTATTCCTCTCATTCGGAGATGCCATGGGAAGGCTCTGAGTCCACTCAATGCTCATGCAAACGAGTGAGTTGTAAATGTCTACTTTTCTGCAGAGTAAACTCTGGTTTCCATCAGATTCCCAAGGGATCTCTAAGTTGAAACATGTTCCACCACAGAGGGCTTTGCACAGAGCTGACTTATCTTAAATATGTGTATTAACGTGGGAGATTTTTCTCATTCTCATAATACTGATTCTAGAACGGTTCTAATCCTGGGAGGCTAAGGCCTGCTTGCAAAAGGCTGTCCATTTTTTGCTTAATTCATCAGAACATAAGCAAGAGAATGCATCCTAACTCAAGAAAGGGTAGAGGTATTCTCTGCAGCAGCATCAGAGAGAGGTTGGAGGAGGGGCTGTTCAAATAACCAAAATGCTCACTCAGCAAAATGACTGTTTGACTTCCTCTTGAGCCAAGGGCCGGAGAGTTCAGTCTGACCCACCCAGCTTTCCCCAAGTGAGCACTCATTTAACTAGATTGCTGAAATTCACTTCCTCCTGCTTCTCTGGCTAATTCCAACAGTGTTCAAAAAATAAATATCTCAAGGAAAAAAAGGCAGCAGCTGAGCCTTGAAAACACCCCCTTTTACATGGGTTGCTTCTTTTCCTCCCTAACTCCAAACTCTTAGATAGAGGTTAGGTTGTAAGATGCGTATCAACACAATCACCAGAAAGAAAAACAATGAAAACTCATGAACCGACAGGCATGAAAACATTTGTCTGAACCCCGGTGCAGGCACTAACCTTAGAGGCAAGAGCCTTCCGTGTGAAGCCCTTCCCAGAACCAGGAGGAAGCTCACTATTCTCAGGCCACCAAAATAAACTGAGCCTTTTCTCCTCGAGTTCTGTTTCCTGGGAGAATGAGATGCTCCACAACGATTCTTCCCTTTGATGAAGGCCAAACTAGGATGGTGAGAGTAACTCCCAGCGCTGTGACCCCTGCTAATTTTTTAGCACTTAAAACAAAACAAGACAGAACCCCACACAGCACAGACCACTGTCACATCGCCTGAGGTCAACAACAACCAAAAGTCACTGTCCCTTTCTGTCTCTGCAGGGAAAGAGAATCTCCTCCCAGAGATTCAGACCTAGATATAAAAGTCCACAACTGTCTACGTCGCAGGAATACTGAGGAAAACTTTGTACACAACTCAAGCCACTGTTACGCCATTCCACCTTGACTCCCTTTACCACTCAGAATACATTTAAACAAAACCAAAACTCATACTGCCCCCCCACTACCCTTATCCCTAGAACACAATTCCTAGAAAACTTAACTTGTACAGTTTGCACCGAGCATGCTGTCTTCAAAGACCCTGCACACATACACACACAGACACAAAAATACAGACAAGAGAAAGCTCTGTTCAAGGGGATAGTTTTTCCTTCCACGTGGGCCTCGATTACTTGGGGGTATAAAGTTCATTCTTTAGTTCTGCAACCTGATCTCTCAGCCATTTGTGTGTGTGTGTGTGTGTGTGTGTGTGTGTGTGTGTGTAGCATGTGTGCATGTGTATGCATGTGGTGTATGTGCATGTGTGCACATGTATGGTGTGTGCGCGTGTGTATACATGTGTGTGGTGTATGCATGTCGAGCATGTGTGAGCATGTATGCGTGTGTGTGTGTGTGTGTGTGTGTGTGTGTGTACAGGATGAGGGGACTATGAACTGGGAGTGAAAGCTCACTCTAGACTTTTCAGAGGGAAGAGCGAGAGGTGTGTAATCATAGGGGAAGGGAGGCGAGAGTGTCTGGCCCCTTGCTCTCAGGTCCGAGTGCCCGGTCACCATCTCTTTCCTGTTCCTTCCTTTCCTCGTAGCCCAATGCTCACAGAAGTATACTTCATGGAGTCAACCATTTGTGGAATATAGATCCCGGAGCCAAACAAATTTAGGGAACGTTACATGAACAGAAGTCTGCTGTGGAGGTTCTCAGAGCCCTTGATATACTAATATGGCCCCTTTCACTTTCTTTCACTGTAAATATTTAGAAATTGGTACCACATAGACTCCAACCAATGAGAATGGACCTCACCCATCACTGCTGGCTCCACTGTACCCTTAAGAGTATTCAGGATGAATAGCCACACACATACTTTGCGCCATTTCCCACAATTTTGCCCAGAGAACTCTGTTTCTCATGTTGTCTCACAGAAATGGTGAGAAATGCTTCGGCCCTCGGGGCACAAGAGAGGGGCAGCTCTGGCAGTGGCTGCTGGTAGCACCGGCTGACAGATATGACCACAGCTACAGAAGAGACAGATTTTAAAAGGCAGATGTCCCTCTGTCCCAGCTGCTCTCAGGACTCTGTCCCTGGTGGGTCAGCAGGTGCCTGTCCAGGTGGTGCTTGCGGCCAAAGCTCTTCTCACAGCGAGGGCAGTGGAAGGGCTTCTCCCCAGTGTGGGTCAGCCAGTGTCTCACCAGGTGGTGCCTTCGGCCAAAGCTCTTCCCACATTCGGTGCACACATGGCACTTTGGCACTGGCAGGGCACGCTGAGCCCCAGGACTCTCTCCACTCTCTTGGCCCTTGCTGCAGGACTTGCTGTCTGCATGCACTCTCTGGTGGCTGGCCAGGTGGGAGCTGCATCGGAAACTTTTGCCACACTCAGGACACCTGCTTGGCTTGTCGTGCAGATGGGTCTTCTGGTGCCTGATCAGGTGATGCCTTCGCCCGAAGCTTTTCTCACACTTGAGGCAGCTGTAGGGCCTCTCTCCAGTGTGAGTCTGCTGATGGCGGGCAAGGTGGGAGCCCCAAACAAACTGTTTCCCACACTGAGGGCACCTATGTGGTTTTAAGAGAGAATTCGTGTTGGTGCCACGTAGAAGGTGAGAGACGCTGTCTTCCTGAAGAAAACGTGGGCTTAGGAGCGTTCCTGTGGAGCTCCTGGGCGTGGACTCCCAGCTCGGACCCTGCCCTGGGTTCCAGAGAACAGTATCTTCAGACACACTGGATAACGTTCTGGGAGGTTCTGCCTCTAGCTCAGGAATATTGCCTTCGGGTTCACCTCCATCTCCTATGGGAAGGGAAGAATGCAGCTCTTAAAAGGAGAGTCCCAAGATAGGATCCCAGCACCCAAGTGTCAGGGAACATTGTCTCATGCCAAACGTTAGCCCAGAGGGCCTGGGGGAAAGCCCAGGATAGCATAGAAGCTGCAGAGATCTTCAAAAGCCTAGTTTTCATCTGAGACACTACTTTTTAAAGTCTTCATTTCTTCTGTAAAACAAGAACAGTTTCCTTCTCTGTGTGTGTGTGTGTGTGTGTGTGTGTGTGTATGTCTGTCTATGTGTGTGTGTGTATGTGTGTGGGTATATATATGTGTGTGTGAGTATGTATGTGTATGTATATGTGTGTATATGTATGTGTGAATATATATATATGTGTGTGTGTATGTCTATATGTGTGTTTATGTGTATATGTGTGTGTGAGTATAAATGTGTGTGTATGTGTGTGAATATATATATATATGTATATATATATGTGTGTGTATGTGTGTGAATATATATATGTATATATATGTGTGTGTGTGTATATGTGTGAATATATATATGTATATATATGTGTGTATATGTGTGAATATATATGTATATATATATGTGTGTGTGTATGTGTGTGAATATATATATATGTATGTATATATGTGTGTGTGTGTATGTGTGGGGGTATATACATGTGTGTGCATGTGTGTGTGGGGTATGTATGTGTATGTATATGTATGTATATGTGTGTATGAATATATATATATGTATATATATATATATATATGGGGGTATATGTGTGTGTATATATATGTGTGTGTGTATGTGTGTGTGTGTGTATGTGTGTGTATATATGTGTATGTGTATGTGTGTCTGTCTCTGTGTGTGTATGTGTGAATATATATGTGTGTGTATGTGTGTGTGAATATATATGTGTGTGTGTGTATGTGTGTGTATGTGTGTCTGTCCCTGTGTGTGTGTGGTAGGACTGAACTTCTTAAGATAATCATACCTGCTCTTGGTAAGCACCCAGTAAATGCTAAACGCTCTCCCTACTATCTGTTTACCAACATTATCTGCTTGCACTATTTACTACAGTTCATCACTACTAGGTACCATCTTCACTCTTCCACATGGAGTGAGAGTGAGGCGTGAGCTGCAGCCCTCGCCGGCAGCTGGCAGCATCATCAGATAGATTTAGAAGACATCTCTGCGATGACTCGGATGCTGACCGCCAGTGCCAGCTCTCATCGAGTGCCTATTGTGTGCTTTGATGCTCGCTCGTCTGCTGCTCCCAGGTGTTAACACATTTAACTGTAATAACTTAGAAACAAGGTCATGGGTATGGGCTACAGGCCAAACCCACACAGCCTGACTTCTACACCCAGTTTGCTTTTGGAAAACAAAATCTTGTGGCTAGAGACATGTGAAGATGACACCATCGAGAGTATTTCTAGGTCCTCACCTGTATAGGTGACCTTCAGGATGTCCCTCCCATCTGTGTCCTGGGGACCAGGGGCCCGCTGTTCTTCTCCCTCTAGCTGAGAAAGCATGTCCAATTTGGGGATGGGAAACCCTGCCCGGGAGAGAAGGAAACAGACACATACACCAGGTAAGTTCAATAATTCTGTATCTATGGACAAAATTGCATCCTAGATTCCTCCTTGGGATGACAGGACACAAAAGCCAGACACAAGCCTCTGGTCACATCTCTTAAGTCCCTCTTTTTTTCCTGGAAAACCACCCACTCTCTCCCAAGGAGCCAGTTCTCTTCCTTCAAACCCTCCAGCTATGTCTTTTCTGCTTACGACTTTACCTTAACACTGTTAAGTCTGACCCATACCACTCTCACTTCCCCAGGGTGATGCTCCAGTTTCCAGGGTCTAGCTCCAGTTTGGCCCTTTCTCTGCTGTGTAAGATGCCTCAAATGCCCAACCAAGATTAGCCTCAAGTTTCCACTCCACAGTTTAGCATTGTTTACAAAGAGGTCCCTCACGTCAACTCTTTTTGGCTTAGCACCAACATCTTTCTTTGTTGCCTAGACAGAGTCCCTGCCAAGGAAAGTCTCCTAGGCAGGCAATTTCCAATACCCAGAAGCAGGCAGCCCCATCCTTCCAGGGTACATAAGATCCTGCTTACTCAGAGAGACGACGATCCCGCAGTTTTCCTGCATGACATATTCTCCGTAAAAGTCTGTCTGAGAGGGGTCCAGGCTGCGCCACTCCTCCTGGGAGAAGCACAAGGACACATCCTTGATAGTTACTAGGCCCTGAAACAAGACAGGTGGTTGTCTGTTAGCAGCTGCTCTGACAGGAAACACAACCTCACTATGAAGGGCTGAGATGGTCGAGGAAAGAGGGCAAGAGAGGGCCCTGAAGAAAACCCATTACCAGGTCACTCACTAGGCAAGACCCATAGCTTTGTTAAAAAGAAAAGGAAACGAGACCGAGGAGTGAACATGGGTAAAGAGACTAGAGGAGGTTCCCGAGTGAGACCAAGAGACGTCAGAGGCTTCAGGACTTAACTACAGGTGTCTACTGTGTCTCTTCTTACCTCCTGCCTCAGTCTTTCTTGTAGACTGTACCACAGCCTCCTTCCTCCACTTGACCTTCCCTTCTCTGTCAACACAACATGATATAAACAAAACATGGCTGCCTCCCTGGTACTCCGACGTCTCTTCGGGTGCTACGGCACAGTGGGTAAGCCCAAAGTTTGGAGGCAAATGGCTCTTAGCTACTTCTGCATGAGTGGCATTACCCAAATGCCTCCATCTTTCTCTGCGTCAGTGTTCTCTCGGGAAATGGAGTGACTGAGTCGTTCTCACTGTACTTCATGTGTAAAAAGTGCATACGAAGACTTACACGTGGTGAGCGTTCTGAAATGCCACCACTGCCGACACTGCTGTCTTTCCACGGTTCCTCTCTCCACTTGCGTTCTCTTTCCAGATTGTTGCATAATTCTTTCTTCTCTTTCCTAAAAGCTCCACAATGAATACCACCCCATCTACTTGATACTCTTCCAAGCATTCCTTGGCCCCTTTTCTTACCTTTTCCAGAATTTTTTCTTTTTTTCTCTCTCCCTTTCTCTCCCTCTCTCTTTCCCTCCCTCCCTTCTCTCTTTCTTTCTTTCTTTCTTTCTTTCTTTCTTTCTATCTTTCTCTCTTTCTTTTCTTTTTCCTGAGATAAGGTCTCACTATGCCACACAGACTGACCCAAAATTCTTGGGCTCAAGCTACACTCCTACCTCAGCCTCCCTGGTGACTGCAATTACAAGTAGGCACCACCATGCCTGATTTGATCAACTAGTTATTCTGAACTCCCCACCCTCATCCCACAGATAACACCCTCACCTAACAAAACACTGTTATACATCCCTTAAACAGAATCTATTCCGTTCTAAGCACACCTTAGTGTTCACAGGAACTAACAAGCCAGTGGGATGATGCCAGAGCTGTAGAAAAGAAAAGCCATGGCACCAACCTTAGGAGAGAACAGGGGGAGCACGGCTCACCTGGGATCCAGCTGCAAGAAGTGCAGCTGCCATTTCCCAGTCTCCAGTGTTCCCCTCCTGGGGAACGGCAGGAACCCAAGGAGCAGAAGGAGCTGGTGAGGGGAGAGAGGAACCATCAGAGATGAGCTGCCCATTTTTCCCAGGATGTACTGGTACCTATTTATCCTCTTAATCTGTGATCGCTGGTAAAACTCAAACACATACAGAGATGTAGAGGCCTCCACTCAAACAGTTCCACAAGGGTCTAGGGACATTGAGTTAGACTAGCTGTAGTTTGGATAGGTACTGCTTGATGCTTGTCATGTGAAATGCATATTATTGACTATAGTCTCCAACTGCAATGAGTCTCTCAGCACTTCCTATGTCTCCCACATTCAATACCATTAATACGCCCTTGCCTCTTGGAGGAATGGCTGTGTGAGAAACAGAAGAAGCCTGCTGTTGACAGTTTGGAAGATACAGGACCTCATTGTTTGCTGAACAGCAGGTCCCAGGAAAAACAGACTGAACCTGGTATTTGGTATATTCTTCAGTCAGTGGCAATTAGAGAGACAGGGCCATGCTATGTAGCCCAGGCTGGCCTGGAACTCATGGCAATCCTCCTACCTTAGCCTCTGAGGAATGGGATTACAAGTGTGAGCAATCGCTCCTAGCCAGGTAGGAATTTTTAATGCCACTTTATGAGCAGAGACTATTAGACTTCTAGTGTTTCCGAAACCCCCTGGGTGCTCTTACCCTTCTCCTGAAGGGACAGTGACTCATCTTCAAGACCACAGTGAAGGTGCTCCAGTGGCCTTGGTGCTGTTCTCCAGGGGCCTTCTTCCCGGCTTCCTCTTTCTGACTGAGGTTCTGCTGCGTCCAGCTGTATATTCATTGGCTCCCATCCCGTGCCCAGGGTTACGGTCTGTTCCGAAAGCATGTCTGCAGCAAGCACACACTGTGACCTGGAACAAGTCAATAACTGATACACTCATCTGTGGAAGGGAATGATATACCCGAGGAAGCTTCAGAGAACAATTCCCTAGGCTAAGGACAGGAAACAGTCAGAGGAGCCCAATGGAAGACTGGCTTGCAAAGCACCGGGTGAGCCAAGCTCTCCTGATGGAGCTCAGAACTGACAGGCGACACACAGTCAAGTCCCTGTTATTTTGAAGGCCTCACGCTATAAACAGAACTCCCCCAGGACTGCAAGAAGATCACTTTAAAATAAAATTAGGCCAATCCTGAAAATCCAGAGGGTGTCTGTCCATTTTTATTTCTGTCACTCAAGGTGCAGTGAATTCATTGAAAAATGCAGGAAAGAATCCACCCAACAAAGATGGAGACATCATACCTAGAGACTCTATGCCTCAGATTACATTCTCATCAGCTGAAGTAGAAGTCCCACCCAGGGGGTGTGACCTGTTGTGAATACCTGCTCTCTCTTTCAAGCTGAGCCACATAGCCCTCCTTTAAGAAACATTTCATCGAAGGGACCCATGATCCGTCAATCTTACGTAGGAAATGAGAACTGATATAAACACAGCAGAAAGACCAATAACCTGGACAGCTATACAGGCAAGCTGTGAGTACCCAACGCAGCCCTGACAGGGGGCTGGAATTGCAGGTTGGTGAGGAGTTGAAGCTTAATTGGAGATGATAGGAAGATCAGAGCGTGGATAAGTGGTGGGAAGCGGGAAGGCAGTGTCATTAACACAGCATGAGAGTCAGCATCCCTGTGGGCTGAAGTATGTGACAGGCACCCGTCAAAGGACCTTATAAAGAATATATCCAACTTCAAGGATGATATGGAGAAGCCAGTGTTTGCTCTCGGGAAGAGGTTCGAGTCAAGAAAGGGACAGGAAATACAACCACTGGAAAAGCTAAACCCACAGACACAGTTTGGCCTTGACAAGCAACAGGAGGGTGGCCAGTCAGGCCACCTGTAAATATGTCTATGTACCAAACAGAATAATGGTTTTGATCACAAGAAAGAGATTTAGGTTAATGTTTGTTGGTCTGTTTGTTTAGAATCCGAAAAAATCCTAGAATAAGACAGGTCCCATTTGATAACGACTGTAGAGCAACTTTCTGCGTGCCAACCCATTTGTGTCAGTTTTATTCCTTCCCATGTAGACTGAGCAGTCAATAATCTCCCTAGAACAAGTCAGAATTTCAGGAGCTATTTCAGCTCACAGGATCACCCAGTAACATCTGCAAGAACCCAGGAGGCTCGGGAGGCTACAGCAGACCCCAGGCTGGTTACTTTCTTGTCTACTTGCCTTTGACAAAAGATTTCTTACATTTTTGGTTGTGAGCCTAGCGTTTAACGGCTGAGCCATCTCTCCAGCCCGACAAAAGATTTCTAAGAACAATGTACAGAAAGAACAAATTCCTCTTCCATCGTTGAAGCTCAAAGATGGCTTTGGGGCCTCAGGGATGCACCCTGGCCTGATTCCCGGCTTAGGTGGTTTCCCTTTCGGAGACATGAGGTGAGGAAGGGAAAGCAGGTGAGTATTAGGAGAACTTCCATTTTAGATCTCTGAATGTCAGCGCCTATGTTTCTTTTCACTCTGATATGCGGAGGACACCATCACCCTTCTGCATCTCCGGTCCTCCTTACTCCCTGACTGCCTAGGCAAGCCCTCCAGCAGGGTCATCTCCAGTTTAGTACCTGGACACCTGTCTCAACCCATTTCCCTGTCACCTCCCTCAGAGGAGAGTCCTCTATGGGAAACCTTTCTGCAGAGCGCACTGGGTTTTCTGGATGATGACAGAAAACCTGTGGAGATGTTAGCGGGAACCCCCCACCCTCACCCCCGTCACGCCCCCCTCCCCTCCCCCAGCAAAGGAAGGTGTAGATCACTGTCACCTGCGTGCATTTTCTAGGGTGTTCGTGTCAAGGCCAGCACCTGGGCTTTCAGCCTTAACCTGTCTTCTTTCCTTTCCTTTCCCCTAGCTCAGGATGATTCCCAGTCCCCTGGAGCCTGGGTTCTTGGGCTTTCATTTCTGTTGCCTGCTTATGTGTCTAGGAGGCAGGGAACCTGCTGAAGTTTTTTTTCTGCAGCGAGTTCTATTGGACAGAGGCAGGGTCCTGGTATCAAAAAGTGGCCCAAGGGCATAGGGACGAGAGTGGCTCCAGTGGCACCGCCACCGCGGGTGTGGCACCTCGGCCCTGAGCCCGCAGCAGAGTAAGGTTTCTTCTCTCTGAGTCACAGCACCCCGGGGAGAGTCAGATTTCAGAAGACTCTGGAGCTGGCTAAGTGGGGCCAGAAAACAGGTTCCCGCTACCCCGGGCTAAAGCAAGTGACAGAAGGGTACTGCGGGGACGCCCATGCCAGTGACAGCGACGATACTGGGCATGCGACACCGACGCCACCGTCCCCGGGGCCAGGCTGGCGCCCTCCTTCACGTCCGCCCGAACCCCGGCCCCACTCACCCCGGCTCGGCCCCTTGGCTCTGCCTCCTGCCAGGTGCGGCCGAGCCCGCGGCCCGCGCAGCCAGCGACAGGCGACAGGACCGGCGCGGGGCGGGCACAGGAAATCCCGCCGCTTCCGGGGCTCCGTGATGCGGCGGGGGCGGGCGCGGGCCGAGGGGACCGCTGGACCCACGCTCGTGTCACCGCAGCCCACGGGCTTTGCTGCTCCCAGGGCCCCGCCCACAGCGGCGGCCCACGGCGCCTGGCGGTGGGGTGGGAGTAGGAGGTGGGGACAGGAGGACTGGAACCCTCTCCTCGGGCTAGCCCTCCTGACAGACGTACAGCCAAACCCAACTGGACAGTGGACTTCCAATGACGCCTTCCTTCACGTTGGATCCACCAAGATGGTGCTGCGTGAAGTGGGCAGTGCTGCTGCATTGCCTTCAGATCTGAAGAGACATGAGCTACAAGTGTGCACGCCACATTGAAAACTTGATTTTTTTAAAAAAATGTAATATTTAAGCTGCATTGGATTAAATTATTTTCGCATATTACTCCTGTGACTTGAGCCACATTTCTGTTGGGCAGGGCTACCATAAAGCATTAATAAGACGGACATGACTGGAGGAGACCAGAAAGACCTAGGAAACGAATAATGGTAAAAGGAACCTAGCTTGTAAATGATACATTCACGTTGTTTCATCAGTCATTTTGCAAAATCTTTTAGCCTATCAGTGGAGGCATGTGCCAATGGCTGTCTGCCATAAATTTTTAAAAAATAGACCCCGAGCTAGGATCGAAGCAAAGAGAAGTGATTATGTCATTCAGGGAGATCAGGGACTCATGGAAATAGGCAGAGGAGTGGTAACGACAGTGTAAGAAAGGAGACCTGCAGCTGAGAACAAGTATAGAGAGCGTTCTAGGAGCAGCTCATGGGACACATGAGCATGGTTGGACCAGAACGTCTATCCTCAGCCGCAGAACCAGGGCTGGAAGTTCTCGCTTATGCACAGGAGATGTGTTTATCAGTGTAACCCAACAATATAAAGGTAAAGGGTTTTTCATACCGTTCATGACAAGTTGTGGGTGGATGGTGTGAAACCAGTGGGGGCGGGACCTCTGCTTTTTGTTTTTATGAAAGGACCATCTTCACCTAGTGTCTCCACCATCTCAAGTGGCCTTAGAATAGTCTTGTTCATGAGTAAGAGAGAAGAGAGCTAAGGCTGACCTGTCAGCAGTATTAGGATCAAGGGATCAAGTCTGGAAATACTGTATTTATTTATTTATTTATTTATTTATTTATTTATTTATTTATTTATTTATTTAATTTAGCAAGACAACAAAAGTGATCTTTATTAGAAAATAATTATTGTTAATTCCTCTATTATGGATAAATACACTCCAAACTTTTTCACCCGAGTAATCTTTAGACTTTGTTATATACAAGAACTCATGCACGTGTGTTTCTGTGCTCACACACACATATGCAAAGTAAATATTTTTCTTGACTTTTTTTCTTTATTTAAATCTTTTAAATTCACTTTAAATCCTGATCGTGACCCCCCCCTCCTCTCTTCCCAGTCCCACCCTTACAATCTCCATTGCTCCCTCCTCTTCGCAAGGAAAGGGGGCCTTCTTGAGTAACACCTCACCCAGGGACATCTAGTCCCAGGTGGACTAGGCACATCTTCTCCCACTGAAGCCCAATCAAGGAGTCCAAGTAAGGGGGAAGGAGACCCAATGGCAGGGAACAGAGACTGAGACACCCCCCACACCACTTGTTATGGGAACTCATATGAAGACTAAGCTGTATATTTGTTACAAATGTGTAGGGGATCTAGTCCAGCCCCTGCATGCTCCCTGGTTGGTGGCCCAGGTTCTGTGAACCCCCATGGTTCCAGGTTAGTTGACTCTGTGGGTCTTCTTGTGATACCCTTGACCCCTCCAAATTGCTCAGTTCTATCCTCCACTGTTCCACAAGACCCTCCAGCTCCACCTGATGTTTGGCTGTGGGTCTCTGCATCTGTCTCCATCCACTGCTGGATGAAGCCTCTCAGGAGACAGTTATGCTAGGCTCCTGTGTGCAAACATAGCAGAGGATTGTTAATAGTTCAGGGGTTGGCTCTCTCACATGGGCTGGATCTCAAGTTGGGACAGTCATTTGCTGGTTGATTCCTCAGTCTCTGTTCCATCTTTCTCCCTGCACATTTTGTAGGCAGGACAAATTTTGGGTTGAAGGTTTTACGGGTGGATTGATGTGCCTCTCCTCCTCTGGAAGTCCTTCCTGGCTTCAGGAGGTGGCCACTTCAGTTTCTATATACGCCTCTGGTAGGAATCTAAGGTAGGGTCACTTCCATAGACTTGAATAATTCTACAGGTATTTATCAGCTGTAGGAGTTCTCTGGGTTTAGGGGGTCACTTATGTATACTGTCATATCATCTGTGAATAGTGATACTTCGACTTCTTCATTCCCAATTTGTATCCGCTTGATCTCCTTTAGTGGTCTTATTGTTCTAGCTAGGACTTCAAAGACTAAAGAGATAGGGAGACAGTGGACAGCCTCCTCACTGATTTCAGTGGAATTGCTTTGAGTTCCTCTCCATTTAATTTGATATTGTCTATTGGCTTGCTGTATATTGCCTCTATTGTGTTTACATGTGTGCCTTGTATTCCTGATCTCTACAAGACTTTTAACATGAAGGGGTGTTGGAGTTTGTCAAAGGCTTTTTCAGCATCTAATGAGATGATTATGTGATTTTTTTTCTTTCAGTTTGTCTATATGGTGGATTACATTGATGGATTTTTGTATGTTGAATTATCCTTGCATCCCTGGTATAAAGCCTATTTGACCATGGTGGATGATATTTTTGATGTGTGCCTGGATTCAGTTTGCCAGTATTTTATTGAGTATTTTCACACCAGTGTTCATAGGAGAAACTAGTCTGAAATTCTCTTTCTTTGTTGAGTCTTTATGTGGTTTAAGTATCAGGGTGGCTGTGGCCTCATAGAATGAGTTTGGCAGTGTTCCTTCTGTTTCTGTTTTGTGGAATAGTTTGAGGAGTATTGGTGTTAGCTTTTCTTTGAAAGTCTGGTAGAATTCTGCACTAAAACCATCTGGCCCTAGAGATGTTTTGTTTTGTTGGTTGGGAGACTTTTAATGGATGCTTCTATCTCTTTAGAGGCTGTAGAGCTGTTTAAATAGTTTACCTGATCTTGATTTAACTTTGGTAAGTGGTATCTGCTTAGAAAATTATCCATTTCATTTAGATTTCCCAATTTTGTGGAGTATAGGCTTTTGAAGTGAGACCTAATGATTCTTTGAATTTCCTCATTGTCTGTTTTTATGTCTCCCTTTTCATTTCTGATTATGTTAATTTTAATACTGTTTCTCTGTTTTTTAATTAGTTTGGCTAAGGGTTTATCTATCTTGTAGATTTTCTCCTCTTGGTTTCTTTGATTCTTTGTATTGTTTTCTTTGTTTCTAACTGATTGACTTGAGCCCTGACTTTGATTATTTCCTGCTGCCTACTCCTCTTTGGTGTGCTTGCTTTTTTATTCCCCTAGAACTTTCAGGTGTGCTTTTAAATAGCTGGTATGAGAACTTCCTAATTTCTTTATGGAGACATTTAGTGCTATGAACTTTCCTCTCAGCACTGCTTTTATTGTGTCCCATAAATTTGGGTATGTTGTGCCTTCATTTTCATTGAATTCTAAAATGTCTTTATTTTCTTTCTTTATTTCTTTTAGACTCAAAAATCATTAAGTAGAGAGTTGTTCAGTTTTCATGTGTGTAGACTTTTTGGTATTTCTGTTGTTGAAGTCCATTTTAATTCATGGTGCTCTCATAAGATACAAGGATCATTTCAATTTTCTTGTATCTGTTGAGGCTTGCTTTGTGACCAACTATATGGTCAGTTTTGAAGGAGGTCCCATGAGGTGCTGAGAAGAAGGTACATTCTTTTGTATTTGGATGGAATGTTCTGTAGACATTGGTTACTTTCATTGCCTCTCTGTTTAGTTTTTGTCTGGATGACCCGTCAGTTGGTGAGAGTGGGGTGTGGAGACTCCTACTCTTAATCTGTGGGTTTCAATATTCGATTTAAGCTCTCACAGTGCTTCTTTTACAAGTGTGGCTGCCCTTGTGTTTAGGGCACAGATGTTCAGAATTGAGATATCATGTTGTTAGATTTTTTTCCTCTTTGATGAGAATGAAGTGTTCTTACCAATCTCTTTTGGTTAATTTTGGTTGAAAGTCTATTCTATTAGATATTAGAGTAGCTACTCCAGCTTACTTATTGGGTCCATTTGCTCAGAAAACTTTTTTTCAGCCTTTTACTCTGAGGTAATGTCTGTCTTTATTGCTGAGGTGTGTTTCTTGTATGCATCAGAATGACAATCTTGTTTTCCAATCTATTCTGTTAGCTTGTGTCGTTTTTTTATTAGGGAATTGAGTTCATGATGTTGAGAGATATTAATGACCAGTGATTGTTAGTTAGTTCCTGTTATTTTGATGTTGGTGGTATGAGTGAGTGTGTGTGTGTGTGTGTGTGTGTGTGTGTGTGTGTGTGTGTGTTTCCCTTATTTTTGCTGGTTTGGAATTAGTTATTTCCTGTGTTCTCTTGTGTAGTTTTCTTTCTAGTATTTTCCATAGGGTTGGATTTGTGCACAGATATTGTTAAAATTGGTTTTATCTTGAAATATCTTGTTTTCTTCATCTATAGTGATTAAGAGTTTTGCTGGGTATAATAGTCTAGGTTGACATCTGTGGGTTTTTTTAGAGGTTGCAAGATATCTGTTCAGGCCTTCAATCTTTTAGTGTCTCTGTTGGGAGGCCTGGTGTAATTCTGACAGGTCTACCTTTATATGTTACCTGACCTTTTTCCCTTGGAGCTTTTAATATTCTTTCTTTGTTCTGTAGATTTAGTGTTTTGATTATTATGTGGTGGAAGGATTTTCTTTTCTGGTCCAGTCTCATTTCGTGTTCTGTAAGCTTCTTGTATGTTTATAGGCATTTCTTTTCCTTAGATTGGTTTTCTTTTATGATTTTGTTGAAAATATTTCCTGGTCCTTGAAGCTGGGACTCTTTACCTTTTTCTATTCCTATTAATCTTAGGTTAGGTCTTTTCATGGCACACTGGATTTCTTGGATGTTCTGTGTCAGAAATTTTTTAGATTTAACATTTTCTGATGTATCAGTTTCTTCTATCATATCTTCTACATCTGAGAGTCTCTCTTTGATCTCTTGTACTCTGTTGGTGATGTTATGTCTGTTGTTCCGGTTCTCTTTTCTAGGTTTTCCATCTCCATGATTCTTTCAGTTTGTGATTTCTTTATTGCTTCTATTTCCCTTTTCAGGTCTTGAACACTTTTATTTATTTCCTTCACCTCTTTAAATGTATTTTTCTGTATTTCTTTGAGGGATTTATTTGTTTCCTCTTTAAAGGTCTTTGCCTGTTTGATTGTATTTTTCTGTATTTCTTTAAGAAATTTATTCATTTCCTTTTTAGAGGTCTCTGTCATCTTTATGAGATTGGATTTGAGGTCATTTTCTTGTGTTTCTGTCATGTTAGGTTTTCCAGGGCTTGCTATAGTAGAATAGCTATGCTCTGAAGGTGTCATGTTCCCCTGACTTTTGTCGATTGTGTTCTTTTGTGGGCTTTTAGCCATTTGGTTGTCACCGGATGTTACTGTTGGAGCAGGTATTGGGAGGGGGCCTAACCTCGATAATCCTTGTGTGGCAGGCCTCTGGTGGGTATCCTTGGGCTGGACAATGGACCTTAGACGGTAGTGTAAGTCTCCCAGCAGTTGGGTGTGCCCCTGGGAATAGGAAGAAAGGGGATTGGAGGATAGAGAGGTGGCCAAACAGTGGAGGTCCAGGGACAGAAGGCCATGAAGGGCAGCTGGGCATGCCCCAGAGGACTTGATGTGCAGGGGAATTGAGTGCAGGAAGGGTTCCAGATCAGCAGGTTTGATGAAGGTGGGTGGAAAGGTCGCCTGACAGTGGAGGTCCAGGGTGAAGTCATGTTACTCAGGACAGCTGGGCGTGTCCCAGTGGGCTCGGTGTGCAGGGGAAATGGACTGTAACCGAAATTTATGCATCTGGTTACATGGCCACAAGTAAACTCAGGGTGGCTGTGAAGTAAAGTGTGTCTGCCCGGTAGAAAAGAAAACACTGTTGTCTCTGTGTTCCCGATGCATGGTGTGAAATTAAACAAAACGGACCACCTACTCCCTGACTTTATCTGAAAAGCCTGTCTAGGAAAAGCTGGAAAACGTTTTCCCCCTGGAAATGGGGACATTATGAAATAACATTCTCACTCCAAAAGAAAATAAAAGGAAGCAAAATAGGTTTAAATCTAGTGACAAACGAGACATTAATGTCTAATAAATATCTATTTTATTCCAGGCAGGATATTATTTCAAACACCACAAGGAATAAACATAAGACACAATTATATTTTTGCATTGACAGTCCCATCTCTTTAACAGTCAATCAACAAACTCTTGTCAGGTGTAGATATTACCTCTACATGAGTTTTATATGGAGTAGAGGAAGTATGAAAGAAAATGAAGCCTGGTCTGACTTCTAATCTGGTGCACCTGTCTCTGGGAAAGTATCTTTTTATCTTTCCCTATAATTACATGGAAGCCCGAGCACCATGCCACATTGCAAGGGGAAACTGTGTGTGTGTAGAGCAGCAAACAGATGATGCCACCTTTTAAATTCTTTGTGAGGAAGAGTTTGAAGATTGGCTTTGGAGGTGGGAGGTGAAAAGGACATTGCAGACTGTTCAGAAGATGCCGATGGATGTGCTGTGTAGTATGGGAAACTCACAGACACAGGGGTGTCCATCTAGAGTAGAAAAGAAATAAAAGCCGGGCGGTGGTGGCGCACGCCTTTGATCCCAGCACTTGGGAGGCAGAGGCAGGCGGATTTCTGAGTTCGAGGCCAGCCTGGTCTACAGAGTGAGTTCCAGGACAGCCAGGGCTACACAGAGAAATCCTGTCTCAAAAAAACCAAAATAAATAAATAAATAAATAAATAAATAAATAAATAAATAAATAAAAATAGGAAGCTGGTGGAGTGGTCCAAGGAGTTAATGTGCTATGTCAGGTGACAGTCACTGTCCATGTATTGTAATAAACATGATGCATTTCATGCTTCTTACTATGTCAGGTGACAGTCACTGTCCGTGTTGACATGGGCGTGATGTATTTCATGGTTCTTACTATGTCATCATTAAGAACCTGGTTCTAGCCTGCTCCATTGAGGAAACTGGTTTTTAAAAACGGATGAATTGTATCTGGTTGGATTCTACATGTAGAATACAGACTTCCTTAGAATGTAGCAGGTTTTCCTGGGCACAGGGAGAGGTCTCAGTCATTTTAGGGTTATTGGTTCTCAAGAAAACTTCCAAATGTCTTAATAGGTCTTTGTGTATTAGTCCTGGCTTCCCCATCTTTGTGCATTACCCCATAAATACAGTTTTCAACACTGGGGAGCTTTACAGTCTTAGTGTCTTGGCTCCCAGACTCATCAAGCCAAAAGATTCTATGTGGGAACATGATAACACTAAATGATGTCATGAGTAAATTCTGATTAGATGAACACTAAAATGTTGTCATGGGTGCATTCTGATTGGATAAACACTAAAATGCATGCTTGCATGCATTCTGATTTGAATGCGTGCTTGTTAAGAAGTGTTGGGCATCTTCTTTGTCTTCTTCCTGTTTCCTGATTTTTTTTCTTTTGATTCCAAGGATGTTCCCGGCCAATCTGTGTGACTTTAACGCTTTGTTTGTTTATTTGCTTGCTTTCCTCCTGCTTGTTTGCCCTGTGCTAGGCTAGTTGTAGGTGGATGAATAAATGATGATTAGGACGGTGTTTGTCTGCAGAAGTTCCTGTCCACAGAGGAAGTAACAGTATGTGGGGAGGGGTCTTCTTTGGTCTTTAGATTATAAATGAATGCTTACTCAGAGGCCATCCTGTGTCTAGCCCAGCAGAGGGGTAATCAGTTGATAATATGGAGGTATTAGAAGGAGGATTCAGCAGCATGCATTATCTTCCTTTTGGAGCTTCAGCAGAAAGCCCAGTGGTGGCCACTGGATGAGCATTTCCCTTCCACATTGTTACACTGTAACACGCACTTACATCACTGTGGTGAGAGAAGCACTGGGGCCATTGACTTGTTTTGTTCCCTGTAAGAACAGCAATAGCTGTGCTCAGCATCTGCGCAAGAAAGCAAATTCTCTTCTAGACAGCATCATTTTGCTCAGGTCCCAGTGTCCTTCAGGTTACACTCACCTTGACACTTCAGTCCTGGCCCACTTTACATCCTTCCCTTAATGAGGCTGTAACCTTAAGAATGAAAAGCAGCTTGTTAGAGACATGGTCTTTGGTGCCCACCTTTACTCCAGGATCATATAGTTGCCCATGGCCGTCTGGTCTAAGGTAAGGAAACAGAGAGAATTTACCACAACACCTATCATTATCATGGAATTGGTCACTCTTCGGTATTTCATTTTATCTCTGGTCTGACTCTTAGGGTGTAGCAACAGAATTTGTCAGTATGCAGATCTTGTTCTTTGTGAAACCACAAGGTCACAGAGAAGTGATGAATTGTGGGTGTCGTTTTTAAAATCCAGTTTCTAGCAAGCACCTCCACAAGTGCTCCAGTCCTCAGCTGAGACAACATCTAGAAACATAACTGCAGAGAGCCAGTGGGGACAGCTACTCAGTCAACCGCAGGGCAAGCAAAAAATCTCCTTCAGAACTTGCCTTCTGTCTTTCCTGACTAGGCTTTAAACTTTTCCGTATCTCAGTTTGTCCAACCAACAATTGACTATAACGTCACATAATTTGCATGGTTTTAATAATTCACTTAGGTACCTTATGTGCAGTGTTCAGCATACACTCCTGATTGGTCGTGCTTAGAGTTCTATACTGTTTATTGACTGAATTTTGACCCAGGACTATTAAAAAAAAGCATGATTTATTTTCAAATTATTTGTAGCTAGCATACAAAACAATTGTTACCGTTCTCTCTTCACACACATATATCACATACTTTATGTTCATGCTTCATCTGTGGTTAGTTCCCTTCTTCCCCATTAATGGTTCCCAGCCCACCCCAAGAGTCATTTAGAGGTAGTTGCATCATGTTAGTAAGCAGAAAAATAAAGGCCAGACCAAAGAGGAGAAGAAACAGAGACAGTAGGGGGCTAGTTCTACTTTAAGAGCAGAGTTGTAGGTGATCTCGAAGACAAAATACAGACTAAAGGAAGGGGAGAAAAGTGTCCCAAGAGCTCTCATGGGATACCTACCAAGGCATGGCAAATGTGGCTATTGTTGTTTCCAGTAGAAAGAGCCTCTACCTGCTCTGATCTATGGAGTGAGTATCTCAACAGAACTTTACACAGAGAGACAGAGCAACAATGCTTGTTCTCTAGGAAGGTGCCTCCTTTGTCTACCTAGGTGCCAGTCATTGAATGAAGAAACATCGACTCTTGTTTGCTATGGTTTCAGTATGTATGCCTGCCCTACCAAGACATGCATGATTCTGGACTTGACCTCACTGGGGTGATGAGGAAGACAGACACATGACAGAAAGGCTGGGGTTGGGTGGGCTATGCACTCTGATAGAGATGCACCACAGCCTGGAAACTCAGCAGGTTTATTTTAGACCTCTGAAGTGAGATGTGTTTATGGCATAGAGACGAACAAGGATGTGGAGTGATAGTATAGGGCTGAATAAGGAGGTGGGTTGATAGCAGACAGCTGAACAGGAAGATGGGTTTATAGCATACAGATGAACACGGAGGCTGGTTTAGCTGATCTTGGTAGGAGGTCTCTAGTGAGCAGTCTCAGGCTGTACTCAGACCAGCAGAAGGTCTGGACATTCCCCTGAGCCTGACACAGGGAAGGCATTGTCGTTCCTGTGGGTATGAGGCACTGGGGCTCTCGACACAATCCATGTTAAACAAGACACACCCACTCCTCACTTCTTCTGCTTCCCACATACCCCCAAACTTTGTGTGTTTGAAGCTCAGCTTTTCAACATGGCAGAGTGGAGAAGTAAGACCTAGGGGAGAGCGTTTGAGTCACGGACTGGAGTGCTCATGACTGAATTACACCTTCCTCATGGACCTGGGTTAGTTCTTCTGGTGTGGGAGTTCTTGCTTTCATGTATCTGGATCTGTCACCCTAGAGTGCGTTGTCATAAAGGGAGCCTGTTCTTAGAGGCCAAATCCTTTAAGCTTAGACTCCATTTTAGAGAAACTGACCTAAGTTTGAATTCAGGTAAACTAACAAGCCGGTACCTGGCATTAGTTTCCAAGTTGTCCCCCAACAAAACCTGAGCCTAGCTCCAGTCTCTAGGTTAATCCCCAGCAAGACCAGCGTTTCCAGCTTATTCCCCCAATAAACTTGCACCCCCAGATTACAAGCCCACTTCTTGCCTAATGACCGCCAATGCAGAGGGGAGCAGAAATTAAGTTTATAGTATGACTCCTAGCAACAAGCCAGTTATGTTAATAGCCATCCAATTAGATGCTTGCACTCTTACCCCTCGTTTCCTGCTTAATAAAGCCTTGCCCTGATAGATATTCGGGGCTCTGCCACCACCAAAACTATCCTGCGTGATGATGATGTGTTGGGGGGCGGGGGACAGAGCTAGCTCGAATACAATAAAGACCTTGCTGTGAATTGCATCAGATCAGCTCCTGTCTGTTTTTTGGGGGGACCACTAATATTTCCCTGGCACTACCGTTCTCCTATTTTACACACACACACACACACACACACACACACACACACACACACACTTGCTCTCCCAGTTTTTGACATGAATTCCAAGCAGTGTTCACTTAGTCAGAGAGCCTAAGCACATTTCTTTTCTTTCTAAGTTCCCAAGTCTCAGATATTCTGTCACAGAGACAGAAAGTGTGCCAGGATCATCTTCCAGGCTCAGCATTCAAAGACATTTCAAGATTCTAATCTTGTGCTACTCTAAATCAACAAGAAAACAATGATTCTCAGAATGCAAACAGGTGGGCAATTACTCAGGCAATCACACCATTAGTTGGTTTTTGTTTGTTTTGTTTTATTTTTTGTTTTTTTCCCATGATGCTCACATTCTAAGTATTTCTCCGAGGATGTTACATAAGTAGACAAGACTTCTCAAGTACAGTAATGCAGAAGGACATCTACACCCAGGTAGCCAATGAGTGGCCAGCTGAGCTTGCACATCTAGGAGATAACTGAATTGATGTCTTAAATGTCTTTTTAAAAGAGATTACATATATATATATATTAGCTGTCTTCAGACACACCAGAAGAGGGCATCGGATCCCATTACAGATGATTGTGAGCCAACATGTGGTTGCTGGGAATTGAACTCAGGACCTCTGGAAGAGCAGTCAGTGCTCTTAACCACTGAGCCATCTCTCCAGCCCCCTTAAATTTCTTAACTGTTTGCTTTTTTGTCTTAACTAGCATAGCAATTTCCTTATATGTACTGAACATGAAAGCCTTTTAATTCTGTTTTATTTTAGATTTTTTTAATTCTCTCTCATATATTACATCCCAACCAAAGTTTCTCCTCCCTCCCTTCTACCCAGTTCCTCCTCCCTCTTCCCCTTTACCCCAGATCCACCCCCTCCCCTTTCCTTTCAGAAAAGGGCAGGCCTCCGAGGGAAGTCTAGATTTATCTTTATGTTATGTGTATAAATGCTTTGCCTGGATCTGTGCCTGTACATTGCATGTGTGTCTGGTCCCTGAGCAAGAAGAGGGCTGTGGTTATGGCTGCTGGGAATGGAGCCTGGACGGCTTGTGCTTTTAACTGTTAAGCCTTCTTCAGCCCCAATTACTCTGATTTAAAAAACAAAAACTGTTTGCTTTATTTTTACTTATGTGTGTATATGTGTTTGTGCAGTTGTGTCGGGGAACCCTAGGAGGCAGATAAAGGTATCAGATCCCCTAGGACTAGAGTTATAGGCAGTTGTGAGCCTCCTAACGGAGGTCCTGGGAATTGAACTCTGGTCCTCTACAACAGGATGAGCAGTCATGAGTCATCTCTCCTGCCTCTAAATTTACTTTGGAAACTCTGAACTTGGAAGTTACTTGTTTGCCTCTTTGAATTGTATATAAATACAACCTTGACCTCTGGCCAACTTTACAACCCAGGAATGGCTCTCTCAAAGACCTAGGGAGCATCTGTAAAGTAAAACCACTGCAGGGGAAATCACTCCAGGTCTCTGACAACAGGGACTTAGATGATCTAACAAGAGAAAAACACTTGAAAACTCAGAATGACCCAATGCGTTGGATATATCCCATTGACTAACGTCCTTGATAATGTCATCCAGAACCTTCTATTAACTCACCCCAGTGTTAAAAATTCTCCTGCCTTTGGTGTCAGTGAAGCTGAGTCTCTCCACTCTGCCACAATAGCCTCTGAAGTCTTCCTGGTCTGTTTAACTCTGATGCAGTACTTCCTTTGGTGATATAACTAGTAGGTGTATTTAGTTTTACCTTGTGCACAAAGGGATGGGTTTAATGGAATGTCTTTGTTCACAGAGCATCACCCTGGCGGCCCTGTTCACTGGTTTTGATGCAGTGTCTTTGTTTGCGGTATTGTCATTAAGGCTCTGTTCACTGCTTCTCTTCAGAACACTAACTTTCTCTTCCACATAGACATCTCTTCTCCAGTATGTTAATTCTTACCATTCTGTTTCTAGGAATTCTTGACTGTTATGATGCCTGTGTTTTTAAGACAATAAAGATAAAAGTGCTTTAGATATTAGAGTGAATTATACAGGCCAGATATGTTTATTTGCCCAGATTATCCAAGAGATTCTGTAGACAGTAAGAACAAGAGTGGGATTTTGAATGTGGATAATCCTGTGGACAAAATAGAGCTCATTCTATATTAAGACAAAAATTATCTAAAAGAGTAAATGTTGTTGCATTAAATAATGATTTCGATATTAGTTAGAAGGCTCTGCTTTCAGATTCTTGAATGAAAACTTTTTCCTGAGAATGTATTATTTTCTATGTCTGTTTTTTGGTATCAGGATCTCATGAAGTTACTTGAGAATATTTGTGCTCTTCTGTGGTTTTCGAAGGTCCTTTTAAAATTTATACTATGGCTTCTCATAAACTTTGTTAAAAAGTCACCATAAGGTTCATGCAGACTTAGGGGTTCCTTTATGAAAGTTTTCAAAGTACAAACTGGGCTTATCTGAGTCTATTTGGATGTGAAAATTGAAAAAAAACACATTTTCAATACCAAATATTAGCAAGGATTCAGAGGGCAGCTGGAATCTTCATATACTACTGATAGGAACAGAATCATACAGATACTTTTAAAACTAACAAGGCAGTGTCTTATAGACTTAAATATAACAATCGATGCAACCCCATAATTCCTCTCCTAGGAATTTACCCAAGTGGATATCTGCATATATCGTCACAAATATTTCTACTTATACATGTGAACTAGAGACTAAGTGAATATATCAGTATCACTGTGGTGAGGGAAAGGAAACAGACACAAACATTTACTTTACACCATGACTGCATCAATGTGAAATTCTAGGAGAGGCAACATTATAGTCATTGAAGGTTGATCTGTGATTACCAAGGACCAGGAAATAAAAGGAGCTCTATTGCCAATCAGCCTATGGGCACATTCTGTTAGTATAGAAGTATAGAAGTATTTTATACATGATTGTAGTGGCAATTTCCATTCTTATACATGAAGGTCTCAAAAATGGCTTTATAAAACTCATCACAATATACAATAAATATATATATACATATATATATATATATACATATATATGTGTGTGTGTGTGTATGCCATTTTTTAAAGTAAAGGAATGATTGAGCTGCACATTAGAATTGGAGACGTATATGTTAGTTATGCTCCAAAGATGGATTATTTAAAAGATATTAGACAGCATACAGCTATTAAAACCCAAGGAGGAGGAATATAGATGGGGAAGCTATGAAGTCACGTTGAAAAGAATATAGGAACAGGAAGCTGGATAGTCTGATCAATCGATCACAGTCCTGGGCAAGACAATGGAGCTGAAACAGAATGATCAGGCATAGCATCCCAGGAACATCCCTAGTATAGTAAAAGGCATTGATACTGATACATACATAACAGGACACTGGAATTCTGCCCCCCTCAAATGGGTTACTTAAAAAAAAAAAGAAGGTATTTGGAGGTTGGGGCAGACAAACTAAGAAATGGCCTCTTCAAAATAAAATAATAGACAAATAGATTTAAAGTTAATTTCATAATAAAAGAGTTGGGCGATTTAAGGCTTTGACTCTGAAGAGGATTAACTTGAAGGCCACTGAAGAAAGGGGCATTCCTCCAGAAAACCCCCAGCGTTTACACTTAGAGTCTGACTTCAGTGAGATGTCACTCTCGTCGCTCCTTATCCTGATTTCAGTCAGCTCAAAACATCACCCTGTGCCTCTGATCAACTTACTAAAACTGCTGGCAGCATCTTGCCAGCAGCTTTCTCATAGCAGCTTTTACCTCCGTGTTCTTCAGGCTGTAGATGAAGGGGTTCAGCATGGGGGTGATGACGCTGTACTGCAGAGAGAAGAGTGTTTCCACGGAAGAACCCGAGGTCGGCAAGGCGTAGCGCAGGCAGGCCGAACCGAAGTATAACATCACCACAGTGAGGTGGGAGGAGCAGGTGGAGAAAGCCTTGCTCCTGCCCCTGGTAGAGCTCATGTGTAGGACAGTGGAGAAAACGCAGCCGTAGGAACATACCACGAGAAGGAAGGTTCCAGAGGCGTGTATGACAAAAGTCCAGAACATGGCAGTGATGTTAGTGGACACATCAGAGCAGGAGAGAGGGAAGAGGGAAGGAAGCTCACAGTTGTAGTTGTGTATGGTTCCATGGTAACAAAAGTCCAAATTCACAGCTAGGAGGGTATTAATGAGTGAGTTCAGGATGGCCAGGCTCCAGGATCCCCACACAAGCCCCTGACAGAACTGGTCACTCATCATCTGACCATAGAGTAGAGGATGGCAGATGGCTGCATAGCGGTCGTAAGCCATGACCGCAAGAAGCAAGGCCTCGGTACCTCCAATGGCAAACACAAAAAAGGCCTGGGCCAGGCAACCCTTCACAGAGATTGTTTTTGTCTCAGACACTAGATTCTCCAGTATCTTGGGCATGGAGACTGATGAATACAAAAGATCCAGGAAGGAGAGGTGGCCCAGAAAAAAGTACATCGGAGAACGGAAGTGGACATCTGCCATTATCACCAGCAGAATCATAGAGTTTCCTGTCAGGGTCAGGATGTAGATCACAAGGAAAACCACAAAGAGTACAGCCTGGACCTGAGCGTCAGCAGACAGACCAAGGAGGACGAACTCAGAGACAACACTGTGGTTCCTCACAGCTGTGCAGTGCATCTTCCCTCGGCATTAGAAAAAGAAAAGTAATTCAGTGATCAGACCTCCTATTCTGCGATGTCTTCTCTTATTCAAATAAATCATTTCTTTAATACCCCAGGATCCAAATTTTGTCCACTTTTGGTCCAGACATGATGACAACTTTGATATTTTAAACAGTACACATTTGTTACCATGCCAGCCAACTGCCTACATTGGCCATTTTTTCCCTTCTGGTTTGGGCTGTTGGGATTTTATCATTTGGGTGTTCTGTTTTGTTTTGTTTTGTTTATTTGTTTGTTTTAGGTCTATGTTCTACTGAAGAAAGCGAGCATCTGAAAAATAACATGGCCAAAGAGCAAAATTGTGAGTGGATTCAAAGGACTAGAACCCTCAATTCAACTGAAGAGTAACTGGACTCATGGTAGTTGCCTAGTCAAGGTTAGAGGTAGGAAGGAAGAGAGATTTTTTTTTTTAATATATTGACGGTGGTGATATAACATTGGCTACAACTGGGGTTTGGTAGAAGAAAGTCTCTTTGGAGGAAAGAAAGAAAATGACCTGCATGATCAAGTGTTGGCCTGAACTGACAAAAAATACCTGGAAGAGAGCACATAAGCAAAGAGCACATAAACAAAATAATAAGGCACACAAAGAAAACGATAAAACACATGAATGATGTGTGATTGCAGCCATGCAGTTAGTTAGAACTTGGTACTGTCCTTTTCTCTTGCTGGATGATATCAGACATGGATGTCTTCCTCACAGAGACTGTTCATGCTCTTGGCTCTGTTTCAGCATCATCCCTGGTCCTCACACTTTTAATCACTAGTGTTTAAGACGCAGTCTGAGATCAGAGTTGGCCAGCTTCTACAGAACGTAGACATTTTCTCTAGATTCTGTGTCAGCAAAGTCAGCATTTGAAGAGTGTGTTTTCCGGGAGTGTTTTACTAACTCATGAGATGCCTAGAGGGGGTTCTTGCTTTCCATTCTGAGATATGTCCCTCATCTCCTGACAACAGAAGAAAGCACTTGGTAGATAATAACGTCAACAAACCATTTCTCCCGAGTACAGAGACCATGGTGTCTGACAGTCAGAAAGGAAGCTGCACCACTGAGGGAATTTGAGACACTTCAGCAAAAAGAAGCGCTCTCCTCTGACAGAGTTAGCCCCAAGTGCAATCACCAGGGATGATCTGCCTTGTAGAATTGTTTCCAATTTTAGAAATTAGATGGAAAACATAGATCTTTTGTGTGTATGTGGTTGTGTATGCGGTTGTGTATACTACCCATGCCTATACAAAACCCAGAGGATAGGAGTGTCTGTTATACCACTCTACTTTGTTCCTTGAGACAGTGTTTCTCATTCAACCTGGAGCAAGGCTAGTGGTCTACATGCCCCAGCTATCTTCCTGTCTCCTTGCCCCCTGTCCCCAGGTCTAGGGTTACAACAACCACATCTGGCTTTGCATGTTTATTCTGGGTGTGTTAAGACGGTTCCACCTTAAATTCTCATGTTTGTGTAAAAATTCACTTACTTAGAAAAAATATAAATACTTTTTTGTGGTGGTTTCATGGGAAATATACAAGGATATTAATGAAATAATCCAGGGTCCCCACAGGGGTTTTTGTTTTTGCTAGAATAGTCCCAGAAGGGTGGGAGAGATGGCTCAATAGTTAAGGATAGCATTGTGCTATTAAAGAAGACGTACTTCAGTTCCCAGCACCCACCCGGGCATCACAGCTCCAGATGTGACACTCACTTCCAGCCTCTGTGGGTCCTTACAAACATGCAAATATACCTACACAGACATGCATACATATAAGTAAAACTACAAATATTTTTAATAATAGGGTCCCAGGAAGCAAAGCAATACCTCTATAATAAAATATATTATTTTCTCTCTTAGTGTTTGAAATCACACTCATTTTAGCAATTCATTTCTACAGACTCTAGATAAAATATAATATGAGCCAAACTTGAGGAGTATAATAAAAATGAGTTTAGTAGAAATTAAATAAATTTACTGCATTTATTTAAAAATGGTCCAAGGCATTACTTAGAAAAAATTATCCCAGAATCAAACAAGAAATGAGAACTTACCCACAGAAGGTATTCTAAAAGGTGTATTTGAAACAAGTAATAAAAGCAGAGCCCGGACAGTCAACACCAGCGTGGAAGCAACCTGGCTATCTTGAGGCAAATTTGGGTCAGCGTCTCCCTGGATGGGATGTCTGGAATGATGCATGATAGGTCTCCAGCCTTACAAAGAAGCAACAGGAACTTAAGATTGAAGAGGCCTGTGAATAAACCTGCAGATTTTGTCCTGACAGTGCCTGGCACACCCACACAGTCTCCTGTCTGGTGGCAGAGGTGAGAGGTGGCTTCTAAGAAGAAGTGAGCTCTCTGTGGCCCATAAAACACACCTTACTGGATGGGAAGACACAGAACAAAGCAACTACACTTTATTCTTTATATCATCGCTTCTTCCTAGCCTGGCTTCAGCAGTTCTGCTATATCTTCCTGACCGTTCTAGAAAAGCCTTACATGTTCTGATCCAGGGACGAGATGAGAGAGGACCAGAACAGAGAGAAAGTAGTACTGGAGAAAAATATCAAACTCATTTAACCACTGTGTATGCACTTGTGTGTCTTTGTGTGTACACATGTGTGTGTACACATGTGTGTGTGCGTACACACGTGTGTGTGAGTGCATGCACACCTACACGCATCTGTGTCTATGTTTGTCTATGTGTAGCTATATGTGTGTCTCTCTGTGTATGTAGCTGTGTGTCTCTGTGTATGTCTCTCTTTCTGTCTGTTTCATTTTCCCCAAATTTACAATGTGATGGCAATATTACTTGTAAAACTCCAAAGACTTATTGCTAAACACACCTCGTGTGTTATTTCTAACCTGCTCATCATTCTAATTTTAATTATTCAGTTGTTATCCACCTAGCTAAAGAGAAAGAAGAAACAGGAAATAAGATGCATCTTAAGGGAGGGTGGCGTGATAATCCACTCCTCCCACCCCCATGAAGCAAGCTGGGTAATTACAGCACTGGAAGAGAGAGAGGGCCACAGCAAGGGAAGGAACATGCAGAGGGAAGGGAGGAGGGGATAACCAGCTCCAGGAGGTGGCCAGGAGAATGCTGGATGGAACATGTTTACCTGGTCTTTGCATGCTGCAGAAGGAAAGAGTGATTCAGTTAATCTGTTCTGACAGCAAACAGCTCTGTCCTCAGGGAACCTTTCCACAACCATCTAAGTCCCATAACTGGTAATTCTTCTCCTTTCTAGAAATGTTTATGGATAAACGGAATCATATTTACAGGAATTCTCTCAGTTATAAATAAGGTCAGAATTGCTCCCGAACTTAGGCTTGTCCTTGCCCTGGAGAAGAGAAACTAGAAATCAGTAAATCAAGATTCTCATCAGTTCATCTTTAGTCAACTTGTCTCTGGTCACCTCAGTCGCAGGCACACGCTCATTTCTCCCTTATGGCTTCCAGGCTGCTCTGAGTATCAGAGGGCAGTTGGCAGGCATGGAGTTCTCAGGGGTAACACGGCAGACAGCAGGTTTAAGTAGTTGGTAGATGGTAGGTGAATTGGATCCCCAAAGACAGCTGGGTTGGTGCCATATATTCCTTGAAGACACAACCTAAAACCAAAACTTTGGAATCATTAACCTGTTGTTTGTTTTAGTCTGACTTGGTTTCAAATTGGCATCCAACACGAACATGTTTATTAGGCAGAGTGTGATGTTTTGATACAGGTGTGTACACTGCCATGATCAAGTCAGAGTAATTAGCATGTCTGTCACCTCCAACATTATTTCTTGGTGGAGAGTATGTGAAAATTCTTCTCATTATTCTGAAACGTAAGGTTCATTGTTGTTAGCAATGGCCACTGGATTATCTCCTGTCAGGTCCGCCTGTTTTTCCCCAACCTTCCCCTCGTGTCTCTCTTGCTCCCACCACAGCCTGGGGAATGACCCATGTTCTACCTTTGTTGAGATCAGCTTTCCTACAGACAGTCCACACACAAGTGAGACCATGAAGAGCTTGTCCACTCTGTGCTTGACTTATTTCGCTCAATGGAAAAAGATCTTCAGAATCAAGGCCGTTGTCATAAACGACAGGGCTTTACTCATTTTACGGCTGACATGTATTATACTACATTAAAAACCCCACCCAGCTGTTGATGGACATTTAGGCTGACTCTGTATCTGGCCTAATAGGACTAGTTCTGCAACAAGCATGAACATGTGGGACTCACATTTAACATGCTTATGTTGGCAAACACGGCCAGGGTGGGATGGCTGGACCATGTAATAGCCCTAGCTTTTAAAGGAGCGCCCATATGGTTGGAGTAAACATTCCTGCCCACCAACAGTTTGGGAATGTTCCCCTCCCCCACATTCTTACCAGCACTCATTTGTTTGCTTTGTCTCTTCTAGGTATCATCCCTGGCTAATCTCAAATCATAATCTACCTGCCTCTGCATCTTAAACGTAGGGATTGAGGGTCTATGCTGTCGCCCCTGACTCTGTGCTAACAGCTAGTTTTTACTAAACTTAGGTTATATCTACTTGTGGTCTGGATTTGAATTTCCCTGATGACTGGTGATGATGAGTGTCTTCTCATTAGTTACTGATCATTTGCATACCTTCTCCTTATGGGCCATTTGCGTGTCTCCTTTTGTGCAATGTCTGCTAAGGTCCTCAGCCCCTGCTCGGCCACTTTTCTGTTTGTCTATTGTTTTTGTTGTTAAGTTGTTAGCTCCCTCTGTGTTCTGGGTATCAGCTCTTTGTCCCTACCCTGTACATTGTTTCTTTGCTCTATTGATTGTTCCCGTTGGGTCCAGAAACTTTTAGTTTTATGTAGCTCTATTTCTCTAATCTTGCTTTTATTTTCTGGAATTCTGAAATATAGAACATTTTGACTGCATTGAATCCTGGGAGCCTCTGACATTCCAGGTCTCTGGAACTTTCTAGAGGTTTCCCTCAATTCCTACCCCTGATAGCTGCATATGTCCATTCATTCTCCCGGCCTTCTAAGCCTCTCTCCTGTCTCTCCCCAAACCTGATACTGTCCCATATTCCCCTTCCCCTCCCCTCTCTCACGCAGGTCCCTCTGCCTCCCATGATTATTCTGTTCCCCCTTCTAAGTGGAATGGAAGCATTTTCACTTTGGCCTTCCTTCTTATTTAACTTCTTTGGATCTGTGGGTTGTATCATGGGTATTTTGTGCTTTCTGGCTAGTATTCATTTATCAGTAAGTACATACCAGGCATGTTCCCTTGGGTCTGGGTAACCTCACTTAGGATGCTATTTTCTAGTTCCATCCATTTGCCTGCCAAACTCATGGTGTCCTTGTTTTCAATAGCTAAAGAGTATCCCATTATGTAAATGAACCACATTTTCTACATCCATTCTTCTGTTGAGGGACATCTGGGTTATTTCCAGCTTCTGGGTATTATGAATAAAGCTTCTCTGAACATAGTGGAGCACATGTCCTTGTGGTATGGTGGAGCATCTTTTGTGTATATGCCCAGGAGCAATATAACTGGGTCTTCAGGTAGAACTATTTCCAGTTTTTTGAGAAACTGCCAGATTGATACTGATCTTTGTTGTTCCTATTTTAATTATACTTTGAAGTTTTCATACTTGTATACGATGTATCTTGATCATATCCACTATTTGCTGCTGTTCTCCTACCCTCCTCAAGATACCTCATCATGTCTCCCTCCCAACTTCCTGTCTCCCTCCCC
>JANHMN010000012.1:5159929-5182736 GCA_030674055.1 Rhabdomys pumilio | reverse complement strand
CAAGATACCTCATCATGTCTCCCTCCCAACTTCCTGTCTCCCACCCCAAGAAACCTCACCATGTCTACTTCCCAACTTCCTGTCTTCTTTTCAACTTCCTGTCTCCCTCCGCAGGATATCTCATCAGATCTCCCTCCCAATTTCCTGTCTCCCTCCCAACTCCATGTGTCCTCATTTGATAGTTTTAAAAGTTCTAAATGTTTTAACCCACGGAGCCCAGTTAGTGCTTCGCATATCCTCGTGGGTGTGGGGCCCTGGTTGTGCATGGGGAACCTACCAATAGCCACACTACTGAAGAAAAGTGATTCTCCCTGAGAAACCATCAACCACCAGTAACTCTTCGGCTAGGGGTGGGGCCATGGGCATTCCTCCAGCCTCTATGCTGGAATTTTTAACCGGTTTGATCCTGCACAGATCTTTTGTGGGTACCCACAGCTGCTGTGAGTTCCTGTGTGCAAGTCCCTTGTCACGTGGAGAGGACAGCACTTCGCACAGTGTTCTCCATTCTCTAGTTGCTGTTCTTCCCTTCCCTCTTCTGCAGTATCCTCTGAGCTTTGGTGGGGTTTGGAGATGTTGACATAAATGTCCCATCCATGGCAGCTTGTTCACAGTCACTCCTTCTCAGCACTTTGAGCAAGCGATATGGCTCTGAATTAATTGACCACTACCCACCACAGTGAGTAGCATCTCTGACCAAAATTGGAGCAGCACAAATCTGTAGTTATAAACGTAAGTATTTGGAAGTCAGTTTGATGACATGAATGTTTATAAAAACAATGTGATCAGGTTCACCCCTAGACCCAGTCACATCCTTAGCTGTCGGTTCTGATCATGCTCAATCAACGATTCCCTCCTAGGGAGCAAATCTCAAATCTCATCAAGAGAGTCTGTGAGACCCTGGCTAACCCGCCATAACAACCAAGGGAACAGAAAGGTGAATTAAAGACACAACCACCCCACTGGTCAGGCTGTCTCCATAACAGGAAGAAAGTTAAAATAAAACAATTCCGAGAAAAACTGCAGAATGTACTGACTAGTAACCAGCTGTGTCCTCTGCAGCCCTAGATAAACATAGCCTGCCAGAAATAACCACCTTTTCCTCCCAAGAACCCTGTATAGCACCTCCCAGCACGAAGAACACCAATCAGCAGGGAGAGTTTCCTGATCAGTTCAAGACTGATTTTTCTGTGTCCTGCAGCCAAAGTATGCAGTATCTTTGGCAATACATCTTACAATCAAATCATGGTGGGCAACCAAGAGTAATAGCAATAGCCTGTGTTGTTCAGGATGCCTCTGGGGCCTCTCTGATCAATAACTCATTGGGAGGTAATCTGTGTCTGGTGCTGGGTTATCATTTGATAATCCGTGTCTTTTATTTTGTGTATTTAACATGAAATATATGTGGAACCTAGAAATAGGCCATTGCTGGGGGAGCATTCAGGGAGAGGAAATGGTAGAATATAGGAAAAATGAAAATAGATATGGGGGACATAGAGGACAAGTGGCTTAAGCAGACATTGAAGCTAAGACCCTCATAGGAGGAAGAAAAATTGGAGTGTCTGTCTTTGGGGTTTGGTGACCTCGTGAATATGACTTTTCAAGCTTTACTCATTTACTTTTAAATTTCATGATTTCATTTTTTTTTCCTTTAAAACTAAGCAATATTTCATTGTGTGCCAGGTTTGTATTATTCAACATAAATACTGTAGGAAGTATCTCCATACCCGGTTTTAAATTATACTACAGAAACGTGAGTAATAAAAACAGTATGTTACTGGTATACAAACAGATATCTTGATCAATGGAATAGAATTAAGGATCCAGATAAAAGGCCGTATAACTACAGCCCCTTGGTCTTTGACAGTGATACCAAAGTACTCAATGGAAAAGAGACAGCATCTTTGACAAATGAGAGATGAAACTAGATCCTGTCCTCTCATCTTGCTCAACACTCAACTCTAATTAGGTGGAGGACCTCAACATAAACCTGATGCTCTGAAACTTCCAGAGAAGCATGTGAGGAGCACACTCCAGCTCAAGGACACGTTTGAGGACTTGCTAAGCAGTGCTCCCAGTACTAAGCAGTGCTCCCAGTACTAAGCAGTGCTCCCAGTTGCCCAGGGAATAACATCTACTAAATTGGATCTTGTGAAACCAAACCACTTCTCTACAGCAAAGGAAACTGTCAATCAAGTGAAGAGGCAGCCCACAGAATAGGAGACGTCTTTGCCAGGTCTCAGACAGAAGGTTAGCATCTAGAAAATGCAAGCAAGCTAAAACAAACTAAATACCAAGAAAACAAACAACCCGATTAAAAAGAGGCCACGGAACTGATCAGGAACAACTGACTTTATCTTGTAAGTTTACTGACTTCAGCTATGAGTCCTAAGAGTTTTGTGGGGGGAGCCCTTAGGATCTTATATCTATAAGATCATGTCATAGGCAAATAGGAAATTCGAGGTCATCTGTTCTGCTTTGTGTGTTTTCCATGGCTTTCTTTTTGCCTGATTGTCCTGACCAAGGCATCAAAAGTCTTCTTGACTCTCCTAGGGAGAATGGAAATCATTCTCATTCTTGGTCTTAGAGTAAAAGTTCTTGCCTCTTTATTGTTGACTGTGGTGTTTGCTGTTGCTTTGTTTTACCGTGTTAGGTATGTCTCTTTCATGCATATCCTACTGAGGGGTTTCACCATGAGTGGGTATTAAAATTTTAAGTGTTTTTCTACATCTATTGAAATGATTCCATAGGTTTGGTCCCTCACTCTATTGTTCTACGTCTTGGCTGACTCCTGTTGTACTATCCGTTCATCCTAAGCATGAATTCCATTTGAATATGAATCCCACTTAACATGGTATTGAATTGATAGTTCCTAATTATGGGTTTTTACATCTATATTTGTGAAAGATAATAGTCTGTGGTTTTAGTTTTTTATTGTGCTCTTTTCTGATACACACCTCTCTCCCTTCCAGCTTTTGGGAAAATTTGAAAAAAAAATTATATTCATTCCTAAAATGGTTGATACAATGCAGCACAAAACTAACCTTGTCAGTTTCTCCCATGGGAAATAATAATAACTAGCTCAATGTTACTTTTTTTTTCTTTTTGTGATTTACCTTGGTAAATTGTATATGTCCAGGATGTGAATTTTCCAAGTTATCAGTATGGAAGTTTTTCAAATAATCTCTTCTGATTCTTCACACTTTTGTTGTAATGTCTTTTTCTCTCTGATTTTATTCGAGTCACCTATATTTCACTGAAGAGTCATCCATATCGCTGTGGTGGGTGTGGAAATAAACATGGTAGAGAAACAAGTAGAGAGGGAAGTGCCCTAGGCTTCTGAGACTCCCTGAGGAGTCCTGATCTTCTGTTTGTGGTATAGGATCTGAGACGGCTCTCAGCACACCCGTGAGACAACACAAAGAACCGGAGGCCAGGCCAGTGGCTGCTTCCAATGTCTTCGTAGAAGTATCCCTGGGTGACCAGCCCCTCCAGTACAGGGTCATGGGCAGATGAGTCAGATTCAGCTAAATAACACATGTTGTGCCCCAGCTTGCCCTTGAATACATAAACACACCCCAATCGGATGAAACTATATATACACATTTATGTACTAAACAGTAAGGTAGGGTCTGCACCTCATGTGGGCCTCCCGAGACTGAATCCCAGGAATCTTCCAGGACTCTGTCTCTCCTTTCCCGCCACTTCCTGGTCCCTGCTCCCACATTTCTCTTTTTAAAAAACAATTATTTATTCTAGTGATTTTTTTACATTGTTTTTACTCTATATTTTTATACTTAATTAAACTATAGTTACATGATTTACCCCCCTTTATTTGCCCCAACCCCTTAAATTCTCCTCATCTCACTGACCCATCTCTGCCCTTTTTCAAATGTATGACCTTTTATTCTTTAATTGTTACCGTCACATCTATGTGAACAGATATATAAATTAAAAATGCAGCCTGCTAAGTGTGCTTAGTGTTGCTTGTATGTATATTTTTAAGAACTGAACATTTGTTTTTGGTCTATGTTATTTCTGTTCTGGGATTAGTTACTCCTGCCTACTAATTTTGGATTTGGTTCATTAATATTTTTTCCTCACTTTTATTTGTTCCTACATTATTTGAAATCCTTAATTTTTAAGTGGGCATTTATTGTCACAGTTTTTTCCCTATGATTCCAGACTTTAGTACATCGGGTTTCCATTGTAATTTGTAATCCCTTTTTATTTTCTTCATTGATCCATTAATTGTGCAGGAGAAGGGCATTCTGGTTTTATTTATGTTTGAGATTTTATGGTTCTCTCCTTTTATCAGTTTTTATTCTATTCCATTTTGGTCAGAAAATACACTTGATTTTTTTCATTAAGACTTGTTTTGTACCCTGACATATGGTGTGTCCTGCAGAATGTGCATCTGCTCTTGGAGAGTGTGAACTCTGGGGTTACTGGCTGGGGTTCTCTGTAATTAGGGCCATCTGGTCTAGAGCTCAGATTAACCCTGATGCTTGTTTAGTTTCCGTCTAGATAGGCTATAACTGAGAGGAAGATGGTCTCTACTATAACTACATTACCAACCTTTCCAGCCAGGTTTCTGCTGCTGTGGTAAATGAAACACTGACTGACCAAAACCAACTTAGGCAGGAAAGGCTCTATTTGATGTACAGGCCACACGCTATCACTGAGAGAAGTCACAGCAGGAACCTAGAGGCAGGAACTGAAGCAGAGACCGTGTAGGAGTGATGCTAACAATCACAGCTACTTTTCTCATACCTCCCAGGACCACCTGCGTAGGTATTGAACCGCCCACAGTAGACTAGCCTCGTCCACATCAATCATTAACTAAGAAAACTATCTCACAGACCAACCAAATAGAAACATTTTCTCAGTTAATGTTTACTCTTTCCAGATGCCCACAGTTTTTCTCAAGCTGGGGTTCTTTGCTTTATATACAATGTTGTGTACATGCATATGTATGTACACACACACACACACACACACACACGTGCACACACACGTGCACACACACCTACAAACATTTGTTACTTGTTCTTCTTATACTAAGTTTTTGTTGTTGTTGTTATATAGTTGGCTTCTTTGTTACTTTTCAATGTTCTTGACTAAAGTCTTGCTATGGTTTGACTATAAAATGCCCCAAATGCTCTTGTGTTAAAATCTTGGTTCACAGCTGGTGACTGGGTTAGCCCATTAACGAGTTCATAGTTAAATATGAAATTTGGAGGTGGAGGTGAAGCCTAATTGGAGACAATGTGGCACTGGAGCATGCTTTATTCTTTTTTTTTTTCTTTTTTTTTCTTTTTTTGGTTTTTTCGAGACAGGGTTTCTCTGTGTAGCCCTGGCTGTCCTGGAACTCACTCTGTAGACCAGGCTGGCCTTGAACTCAGAAATCCACCTGCCTCTGCCTCCCAAGTGCTGGGATTAAAGGCGTGCGCCACCACCGCCCGGCTGGAGCATGCTTTAAAACATATACATTGTCCCTTTCTACTCTTGCTGCCCCCTCAAGCCCACCGTGTCTCCGACCCCAGGAATTAGCAGTTTTCTGCTACTTCCCTCCCTCAGGTTGTTTTTTGCTTCTTACAGTCCTGAGAAAAAGAAGACAATCAGAAGTGAAAATTTGGAAGCTAGAAACCAAAATCAGTATTTTTTCATTTATTTGGTTTCCTCGAGTACTCTGTCACAGAGCTGAAACCTTAGCATGAGCATAAACACGATTCCAAGAAGTGTGGATGCTGTAGGTTCAGTGTGTCCTGAAGTGTGGATGCTGTAGGTTGAGTGTGTCCTCCAGAGGGCACTGGACTTGTCTGGAGAGGACAGTTGGGAAAATCTCAGTATGATGCAATTCTTTTTTATTTTGTTTTTGTCTTTTTACTAATTAAAATGTTCTGTTTGGTGATTTCATCCATGTGTGTATGTGCTCAGATTACTTCCCAATCTCTCTTATCTGCCACTCATTCCAACCAAACTGCCCTTATTGTGTGACACTCTCCCCAGGGTGAAGAAACATCTACTCACAGACCAAAGCAGAGATACCACCAAAGTACAACTTGGTGAGCCAATGAGTTTTATTGGGATTGTTTACAGGTGCAGAAATGACTCAAAGATAGCTTTGTCATCAAAAGTCCACCACAGCATTGGTGACAGCTCCAGAAAGCTGAAAACCTGGAGCACACTACACATCAGGCTGCCTAAGGATCTGGAGTCTGTCTCCTTCAGACAGGCAGCTTGTTTCTTTCAGGTGGGTTGGCCAGTTTGAGCCTTGTAGGCAATTCAAACTTGTGTGAGAATGTCTCTCAGTAATCCTTACTGATTAAATATGCTTGGGGTGAGAGGAGCCTAGTGAATCTGGTTAGTTTTAGGGACTTCCTGAGACAGTTGTGTTGTTTACTTTCTGACTTAAGTTGCTTGTCTGTAGGATGATATGTTTTCCCTCTGTTTAGAATATCCTTCCCTCCAAGAAGGAGTGTTTTAATCTCAGCAGAAACCACTACACAACAGCATCCTGGGAGTTTCTTGGACAATTTATGAGAGTCTCTTCTCCCCAGCATCTGTTACTGCTTATAGAACCTTTCCAGGGCCTTAGTGAATTGTGCAATATTCTGAGCCTTGTTAGGTTTGATTATCTTCCTAAGACTTATGAGCCTCCCTCTTCCCTTAAAGAGAGAATATTTCAACTTGGAGGAAATAGTAATAGCATGTATTGTAAATGGTGTGATAGGAGATGCAGCTCTGGAGCCAGACAGGTTTATTTCTAAATAAACCTGAGAAGGGATTGCACTGGGGGAGGGTGATAGATAGACAGCAGCCTGGTCTCATGTGCAGAGTTTTTACTGGGCTCAGGACAGGTTACTCGGGGGCCTGTGGATTTTTGGAAAGAGACAAGAATGACATCTGTGTCCTTTACAGAAAGAATTTGGAAAATTGCAAGCATTAGTCACAGGAAAGAGGGCTGTTCAGGACAGAATGGGGCTGCCTTCTACATGAGGGCACTCTTGTTTGCTCAGTTATAACAAGCACAGAGGGAGAATTGTACAACGAAGTCCAGAGAGCAGCTGTTTGGTCCTGTGAATGTGGCATTGTTGTATTATATTGAGAGACTTGCTGAGAGGGTAGATCTTAAGTGTTGTTAGCATACAGTAAATATGTGAGAGAATGTTTATGTTAATTAGCTTGAAACCTATACAACTTTTGATCAGCAGCTATGCCTAAATAAACCTGGAAAAAGACAGGCACATTTGGTAAGAACAGCACAAGACCTATGCAATGATACCCTATGCAATTTTACCTATGCCTAAAATAATGTCTGAATAAAATTGAATTTTTATTGTGACAATTGTAAATTGTGACAATGCTGAGGATGCTGATTATCATGACGAATCCAAGCTAGATTTTAGATTTTACATTACATCAATAGTAATCATAAGGTTGCCTTTCTGTGTGGTTCAATAAAGATCCTAGAGATGCACAGAAAGAGAGAGAGAGATAGCAGTTGTGGGGATAAGTGGAGGAAACACAGCTTAACAAATACTGAAGTCAGAAGTATAATGTACATTGACAAAGCTTAGAGTGTCGTAAGCTTACCTCAGGTACAACAGCACAGCCTGACTGCTATTTCCATCCAGTTACAAAAGAATGGCTTCTTTATAAGAGGTTTCTGTCAGAGGTCTCCACCCATTAGAACCTAGCACAGCTAACTGTCTTGCTACAAGTATGAACACAAACCCCAAATGATCATAGATAGACATAAAAATTAAAGTCTAAGGATGACTCAAAACCAGCAGTAAAGAAAATCTTTATCAAGGTAATTAGAGATTGGAGGCCGAAGAAAATAAATTAGATATGACGATATAAGACGCCAAGCCTTTTACATGGTTGAAGATTCTATAAATAAAGATGGACAAATAACAGAAATGAAGAAAAATTTGCTGTTTAAAATTGAGGCAATGATTAACATACCTGAAAAGATACATACGGTACTAGTGGCTTAAAAAAAAAAAAAGTAAAATTTAAAACTGGCTGGTTGATATGATTTGCTGATGTAACGCGCAAATATTTGATTAAATTTGCATATAGACATTACCATTTTCTCATGGTCAAAGGAACACATATTGGTAATTTAAAAATTAAGCATCACTGTGCAAGAATTCTGTTACACTGGAGGCTTGTTGCAAATTAAAGGACCTCTTGCTTTGTTGATGAGCTATGAGGTGTTGTAGCATACATTGAAAAGGCTAATTAAAATTAAAAACAAATATGCAGTTTATAATCCTTCTTCCGGGAGTCAATCCAAGATAAAGACATTCAAATTTCATGTTATATACTAAAGATTTTATTGCAACATTTTTTGTTGTCTTTTGAAACTGGAGGCCAAGGGAGCTTAAGTGGGGGATGGTTTAAGAAGTCAGAGCACACTCACAGGATGCAGCATTAGATTTACAGCAGCAACAACAAATCTTCCACAAATTAGAGCAATGTCATTGGCCATGTATGTAACTTATATTACTTATATTTTCCAAAGAGATGGGTAGTCTCCTACATGTATGTACATTTACAGGCACATATGTGTACAGATGTTTCACTGTAAACTAAGAAAGATATCTACTCTTTAGATAGCACAGCTGTACTGAATGGAATCACCAAGAAAACTTATCACATTGTATGAATCCATTCAGATACAGGTAAAACTGTGTCCGTCTAAATGACTACAAAATTGTTAAAAATTATTTTTAGAAGACAAACCACTGCACACTAACTAATTTTACTCTTCTAGTTGAGAAAAAATAAAATACATTCTAGATTATTGGGCATAAAAATTATTCTAGAAGCCAAGGAGATGATTCAGTGAATAAGGACCCTTGCTGGGCAAGTCTGAGGAGCTGTGTTGGATCTCCAGCACCCATGTGGAGTAAGCTGGGCGTGCTGAAATAAAAGCCCTCAGGAGGGAGCAGACACAGGTGGCTTGCTGGAGCTTGCCAGCCATTGTAACCAGAGTGATGAACTCTGGGTTCCTCGAGAGACTCTGCCTCAAGGGAAAAGGATGAAGAGTGATGGAGCAGGACACTGGCTATCTTCCTCTGGCCTCTGTGGGTACACATGAGACACACACACACACACACACACACACACACACACACACACACACACCACTAATCTACTCCCATCTACTTCCATGATTTCTTTCAGTGATTCTTCCATACTCTGGTTCTGACTTCACACTGCATATTATGCTAATCTCAAATCTCAAATTCTGGATTTTGCCCAAGCAACATGGAAGAACAAACCACATGAAAGGCTGCACTAACATCCATTCCTTGATGGGACAGGAAGCTGGGGCAAGTGACACATGGTAGTTTACAACGGCTTGGAGAGTCATGATTCTCCAGGTCTCCTAGGTCCCCCAAGACGTCTTTATTCCAGTTATTGACATGATATTATTTCCTAAGCAACATCCAGTTCTTCTATAAGTAGCATCCTGTGATAGTTCAGTTAGCGGTGTAACCGAGCATGTCACTGAATCCACAGCCTTAAGGTCAGAACCAAGAAATGAGAGCTAAAGAGAGAGTGAGATCCCTGAGAGGTCACAGCTCCTGCAAAGGACCCGAAGTTCACTACTCAGAGAGAGAAAGGGGACAGGAGGATACAGAATATAATCTTTAAAACAAACACAAGAAATAAAATCACTGTTTTGAGAGCAGAAGAGCCCATATTCTTGACCTTCCTCATTATCTTGGAGGGACTTGTATTTGCTGGTTTCCTGTGATCAGGCGTCCGAACACTTACATGCCACAAACAGTTAAGTGGCATGGCTCACTTTCTTCTGTGCATCTTAATGATTATATATAATCCTATGTATCCTCCTTTCCCTGAGAGGCCTTTTGTTGTTGGTTTTAACCTACGAAACAAACTATAGATTTCACTGACAATCACGAGTCCTGTTTCGGGGCCAGTTACCATTCTTCGGTTTTATGTAACTGAATCAGATAGCAAACGAACGTTATACAGAGGCCATGAGAGACTGAGAGGTAGCAGTGATGCGTTATGGACAGTAACTGAGAGCATGGCTTAGCCCCAGTTTCTTGCTTAGAGTCAGGCACCATCAACTTGCTGTTAATAACTTCCCAAGCACACACATCCTATGTCTTATTTCTTCACTAAGCGAAGAAAACTAGAGGCAGAACCTATCCCACGTACGTGTTAAGATGACTAAGTAGAATAATCAAAGTCATGGTACTATATTAATTTTCTATTACTATCATAACAAATTATTACTAATTTAATAGCCAAAAAACTGTACTCCTACCCCAACAAATCCATCTATAACACAACCTCTACTCTAAAGCTCAGAGAACAAGGCAGGAAAGGTAGGGGGGCGGGGATGTCTGTAAGAGGCAGAGGAACAGAAAGTTTGCTGTGAGAATTGGGTCTTCTAATGACCTCCAGAAAAGCTACACCCATGAATTCTCATCAACATGTGTAAGTTTAGATTCTGTTAAACCTATTTTTAATAAGGGTTTTTTGTTTGTTTGTTTGTTTGTTTGTTTGTTTTTTTAATGCTTCGACCCCACTCTCCTTGGGTGAATTCCAATCTCTATCTGTCGAGATACCAGTAATCCAGTTCAGTAGTGTCAGGGTAGCAAATGGAATCAGCAACAGTGGCCCGATCCAGCAGAAACCACCAGGCTTCCACTGCCGAATAGCACAAGTCAGCAGCAGCAACTGGGACCAGCCAGGATGCCAGGAGAAGTTCTCCACTTTGCCTCTCTCAATGAAGCGGAGATCAGTAAAGATGAAAATTCTAGACCAACAAAGAGTTGCAAAGCTAGCTACACAAGTGGCCACCACTGTCCATTGAGTCCTATTTGTACTCTCTCCAAATATCATGTGTCCTCCCACAGGTCTTGCTTCAGCAAAACACCACATGAGGTGGCCTCACCACATGAGTCTGTATTAGCAAAACACCATGTGAGTCTGTATCACCTGACTTAACTAGAAACTTCCACTTCAAACATGGCTGCCTAAACAAGACACACCACCAGTTGAAATGGTAACGTGAGTGGGGGAAATCTCACAAGGCCTCACCCCCAGATGAAACGCTACAGGCATTTAAAGCCTACTAAGAGAGAATCTGTCTTTTCCAGGGGTTATCAAGTTAGTCAGTTATCCAATCTTAAGTGGTCAGCTTTAAAAACATATACGTGTGTGTGTGTGTGTGTGTGTGTGTGTGTGTGTGCGTGCGTGCGTGCGTGCGTGCGTGCGTGCGTGTGTGTGTGTGTGTGTGTGTGTGTGTGTGGTGTGGGACAGCAATAATTAAAGAAAAAGAAACTCATGAATTTGAAATGAAGTGGAGGGATGTGGGAGTGGCTGAGGGTGGGAAAGGGTGTGTGATAAAAATGATGTAAATACAGTACTCATGGATGAAACTCTAAAAACTAAAATAAAACATTTTTTAAGTCATGCAGATATGTTATGGTATAATACGTTAGGTTAGAAGTCTCGGTGGGCTGAATATTCTGCATTGCTCAAGGGCAAAATGAAGGCGTGACAGTGCTGATCTGAAGTACCTACAAAGAAGCCCTTCTGCCTCTCCAGCCTCTCCAGCCTCCTCAGCTTCTTCTGCCTCTTCAGCCTTTTCCAGGCTCCTGGCAGAGCAGTTCGAAGAAGCAAGCTTCCGGTCTCTGTGCTCTTTCCGGTCTCTCTGCTCTCTGTTGGCTGGTGTTCTCCACTTCTAGAAGCTGGCCACAGCTCCTGCCTCATGACCTCCTCATCAAGAACACCCACACTGAGAGGCAGGAGTGATATTTTTTCTTTCTTTCTTCTGCTTCTATTATCTCTGTCCTTCCCGTTTGCCTGATCTTTTCTGTGTGTAGCTGTAGAAGGCTCGTACCTTTCAGATCCATGTGATTGTGTTGGACCCCCATGGATAGTCTAGGATACTCTCCTTATGTTATAATCCAAAGTAAATCTGTCCAGAGGCCCCAGGAATCAAAAGTGGAAGCCTGTTGCTACCGCAGGAATGTAGTACACTTCTTGGCACAAGTTAAGAAATACATCAAATTTGACATTGTTATTCATTCCTAAAATATCACCCCAAGGATAGTTGCCAGAGAACAGGGCTGTGTTTTATTAAGGAGGTAAAGTATTATAGGCTTGGTTCCAGGGATTTCCCTTTGTTTATAATTAATGTTTGAATTCCCTAGAAAAAATTCTGGATAACTTTGCTTGAGTCTTGATTTCACTCCGGGTTAGAATGTCTGGGTTGAGATGGGTTTCTTCATCAGGAGAAAAAGACAGAACTGTCAGCCTCTCCTGTGTCACCCCAATGCCACAATGGTCTTCTGCTTCTGAGGGAGTCAGATTTCCTGAGAATTTGGGATATCTTTATTTAAACATGAAAGAATAGTGAGCTGCCAGTGACAACAGCTATTTATACAGACATGAAATATAATCATTTATATAAGACGCTGTCCTGGGAGGGAGGGTTCACTGACCCATTTATCATTTTCTGAATAAGATCTATCATCCTAAGAGTTCTCTGTTTCTTTCACAAATATTTCCAAAGAAGCAAGAGGTATGTCCCCAGGAGCACTTTCCATCAGGGACAACCAAAAGCTCTCCTTAAAGCCCATTATTTAATCACATAGCACCAAGGTTTCTTGTCTATCTTATCGTAATGTTGTATGTGATATTGAAGAGGCTAAAAATGCTTTCTGATCATTCTTCCCACTGCCGCTTTCACCTCCTTGTTCTTCAGGCTGTAGATGAGGGGGTTCAGCATGGGGGTGATGACGCTGTACTGCAAGGAGAAGACCATCTCCAGGGGGGACCCTGAAACCGGTAAGAGATAACTGATGAACCCGGAGCCGTAGAACAAGATGACAGTGGTGAGGTGGGACAAGCAGGTGGAGAAGGCCTTGCTTCTCCCAGTGCTGGAGCTGACCCTCAGGACAGTAGAGACTATGCGGCCATATGAGCAAACAATCATGACAAGGGTTCCAAAGAAATGCATGACAGAGGAGCACAGCAGGAGTGTGAAGTTGGCAGCGGTGTCAGAGCAGGACAGAGGGAAGAGAGAAGACAGTTCACAGCTGAAGTGAGGAATCGTTTCCTCCTCACAGAAATCTAAAGTGACAGCCAGAAGGATATTGAGGAGAGCATCCACAATGGCCAGACCCCAGGAGAGCCACACCAGCCCCACACAGAGCTGGTTACTCATCACCTGGCTGTAAAGCAAAGGGGAGCCGATGGCAACATAGCGGTCATAGGCCATCGCTGCAAGTAGACAGGCCTCAGTGCCACCAGTGGTGAAGACAAAGAAGGCCTGAGCCAAGCAATTTTCAACCAAGATGGTTTTCTCCTCAGAAAGTAGATTCTCTAGCATCTTGGGAGCTGTGACAGAGGCGTGGCAGAGGTCCAGGAAGGACAGCTGTCTCAAGAAGAAATACATAGGTGTGTGGAGGTGAGAGTCAGCCACAATCACGAACAGCATCAGACAGTTCCCCACCACGGTGAGGAGGTAAACCAGAAGGAACAGGACAAAGAGTGCAGGCTCAATGTAGGGGTCACTGGATAGTCCGAGAAGGACAAACTCACGGACAGCACTGTGGTTCCTCATGGCTACAGAGAGAAAAAAAAAGATACAAAAAGAAAAAATAAGATCCATCATTAAAGACCCTTAATATCCCTTAGCTACCCCAGATCAAAATCTTATTCACCAGAAATCTCTGCTCAGCTATTTAAAGATGAACTCCCTGGGCGTGGCTAAAACCATTAACATTCTAAATCAGCAATGCTATCTTTCATTACGATGCCTTTCTCTGAGCTCAGTTGCTGCTGAGAATGATTCGTGTGAGAAATGTTTTCTGATCAAAGATAGAATAAGCCCAAGGGCGGTTTACCCAGGAGATAAAGAGCTGAGGTGGGGATTAAAGCAGATGCACTGTGTGTATTCTACAAACAATAGAAGAAAAGTCAAGAGTGCTGGACCAGCCACCAGAAAGTCAATCCTTAATTTATTGCTTCCACTTAACTTAAAATGAGATCTTTGCTTGTGTGCGTGTACATGCATTTTAACATGTCCTCTTGCCTGCCAGAAATGAGAAAGTCTATCAGCACAAACCTGTAGGAATGTAGCCAACGTGAAGTTTCAGAAATGGCAGGAACCAGCAAGGCCTCAAAGAACCTGAAGGCTACGAAGTTAAAGTGCTTGGTATCTTTCTTCTTTGAAATACAGACAATTGTTCAGTGTTTGGCGTCATACTGCTATTTAATTTCCAAGTGTATGCATATAATAATGAGTTTTTAGAATGGCGGTCTAGATTTCCAATGCCCAGGAAGTAGGTGGACTTTTACGGCAATTTTTTGCTTACATTGAGTCATGAGATGCTGATCCCTGCTTGAAACACGTTCCTGTTAGAAGTCCATTCTAACACCCATTCATCTGATAGACACGCAGTAGCCTCCCGTGCGCATAGCATGTGTGGGCTTTGTCAGCCCCTCACGGTAACTTAACCTGTCTTCTCACATGTGTGTGCATTGCACCATGCCAGCCTGAGTCACGAGAGAATTGTCAGATAATCTTGCTTCCTCTCTCTTCTCACTCAGCCTTAATTCACCCTGTTCTTCTGTGAAAACTGTAAGTGACCCCTCTGTCACAGGCAGAGCAGCTAAGCTTTCCAGTTTTGGAGAGAAATGAAACCCAACTAGCCCGACTTCTCAGCAGGTCCACCCTGGGTTATGGCGCTGTATCAAGAGCAACATTTTATGGGAGCAAACCCCTGAAAGCTAACAATTTATAGATTTAGCATTGAAAATATGAAATGGTAAATCAGATATTGTATCTGGACATGTGTTTTACTACTTTGAGAAGAAGAGAGAATTTATCCTCTTTCTCTCTTTAGACATGGAGATTCTCAGAGCCCATCCTCAGATCTGCCCACCCCATCTCAGAGGAAAGCAATACAGAAGAGACCTCAGGGGTGGTTCATAGTGGCCATAGGGGATTCGAGAGTCAACACACGTTAAAATCTACCCCTTATTTACATCCTCTAAGCACACCCAAGTGGCTGCCGGGATTCCAGGAGCTATAGAGAGAATCCCAACTTTTTATTTTTTTTTTTCTTTACAAGAAATTAAACCTTACTCCTGTAATTCAGATGGCCACATGTAAGAGTCTTCATATCCAAAAAGGAAAACTAAAAACTGTTGTTTTATGACACTGGGATTGAAGAGGAAGAAAAAATCCTAGTGTCACATGCCATATTTCCTACTGCCAGGAGAGCAAATTGAGCAGCAGAAAGGACTGTGCTGGTGACGGTGGGAAGTACCAGCTTCACACCGTGGACCTCATATAGGTGTGGCCAGTATAAAACGAGTCACTTCATTCTGCAGGCTTCTCCCTCGAGGTCATTTAGAGACCCTCAGGGGGAAAGTCTTTTAAAAATAAAACGAGACTTTCCATTTTGGCAGCGCCTGATGCCTGAAATCCCACCCGTCATTGATTTGTGCAACTTTTGCTGCATCAAATTGAAGACAAACAATTACGGAATACAACTGGAAAGGGTTTCCTTTAGATCTAAGCACTAATGGGGGTTCGGGGTGATGTCAACTGACTCTTGCTCAAGAGAAAAGGCTCCTTGAGAGCTGTTCATCTCAAAATTAAATAAAAGGTAGCACACATAGTAACTAATCCTCCATGTTTCTCCGATGAGAGGTAGAGACACAGTGACGGGGGTGGGGTGGTGGTGGGGGGGGGGGGCGCGGAGGGGAAGGGAGAGCACAGCCCAGTCTATGCAGCTGCAGTGTGAGCCTCTAAACAGCTGGAAGTCCCTATGCCACAGACACTTGGCACAAGCAGGAGGGAGAAAAGGGAAAGGCATTGAGGCCAAGTTGTAACCACTAGCTAAATGCGTCCTGATTTTACCCAATGCCTTCCCCCTTCTCCTCCTTCAGTTGGATACACCATGGTGTTGGTTACAGGAGGCACCTCGCTTGGTTTTGTTTCATAAAGCATTCTTTAAAACTGTAGAGTCGACATTACATAGATCAGAACAAAGCAAAACCTCAGGTGATTTCCGAACAAACCACAGCTAGCCCTGCCGTGCAATCAGTTGACAAAGCAGACCATGCAGCAGCTGACGTCATCTTACAGAGCGCCCAGCTGACGTCATCTTACAGAGCGCCCATTCCTGCATGCCAGGAGGAACACCAACAGCAAAGCACACTGCCTCTCACCTGAGATATCTTAGTGCTTAATATCCACCCTAACATTGCAAACTATAAAATGAGGCTACATGCAGCAAGAGGCAAGAAAAGATGCCACACCTCTGTGGGGCCACAGCGAGAAAGTGGGCAGCCACCTCCAAACCAAGGAAAAGGGCCTCCAGGGAAATCACACTTATTTCACCTTGACCTTGGACTGCTAGCTTCACCAGAAATACAATAGAATTGTCTGCTAATAAGACAATAATTCTGCATAAGAATTGCTTAGAGCTGAGACACGGTCCTTAAGGCAACATAGTACTACAACTTGTATTTGAAAAAGCTTCATATCCCATCTGTTACAAAGTAACACTGGCAAGATATCTCAGCAGGCAAAGGTACTTGCTACCAAGCCTGATGACCTGAGTTTCATCCCTGGAATGTGTTCCACCCCCACAGTGGAAGAAGAGCACTGATCCCCACACCACATGTGTGCTGTGGCACATGTCTGCCCATGCTCATATGCAAACACGCATATTCAGTATTTGGTACCATTTGAGTTATTGATAATTATCTTAGGGTAGTAGTGGGGCTGAGGTAATACAAGAGAACATGCTTGTTTCTGTGCACGGAATAGCTAAGTAACAAGGGATAAATGTTCAAGGGTTATTGTCACCTTGTACTTAAATGATTCAAAGGGCAGATTCTACCCAGGGCATAAGCACAAAGCTATGTAAAAAGGAAAAATGGGTGCGTACAGAAAGCAAAATATCAATGCTTGAATCTGAATCTAGGTTAAATTATATTAGTGTATGAGTCTTTCAACCTCCCTGTATGCTTAAAGCTTTTACATTTGAGGGCTAAAGTGACAGTCAACATTTGCCTTGTAGAATACAAGCATTCGAGCTCAGTAGCTGGAACCCACACATAAAAAGCTGGCTGTGGTGTATGCAGAGACAGTGATAGGCAGACCTGGGGATCACAGGCCAGCCAGCCTAGCTTACTTGTAGAGTTCCAGGCCAATGAGAGCCACTTTTAAAAGCAAAATGGAGGAGGTGGAGAATTTGCTGAACAGTTAAAAGCACCGGCTGCTCTTCCAGGACCCAGGCTCAATTTCCAACAGGCACGTGACAGTTCACAAGTGTCTGTAACTCCAGTTCCAGGGGATCACATGCTCTCTTTTGGCTTCTGTGGGTACCAGGCACACACATGGTGCATAGACACATGTGCAGGCAAAACACCCATACACACAAAATAAATTTTAAAGTCAGAAACAAACAAACAAAAAGCACTGAACAAACAACACCCAAGATGCCCTTTGGCTTCTATGCGCATACCCAAACACATACACTCAACCACACATGAGCACACACACACACACACACACACACACACACACAATTTTTTAATTATTTGGTTAAATTTTCACACATACATAAATTCATAAATTAAATGGTTAACTTTTAATTAACTAACTGACCCATCAAAAGAATTTGAATTAACACAAAATAGTATTTTGGTGCAATTATATGTGCATTTATCCATGTGTACACACACACACACACACACACACACACACACACACACACCAGCTACAACGTATTTCCCTTGTCTATAAAGTTACCATGTGTGTGATGTTAACTTCTGGAACACTGCTGTGCTTGGTTTACATGCAGACCCTCCACCCTCACAGGGGCCTCTCTAAATATATACTATGTAGCCAGGTGTGTAATTAAAACATCTGTCTATATGCCCCTCTTTCTGTTTTCAGTAAGTGACTGATACAGATCATTATCTCTATGATACAAAAATATACATAGAACTCACTGAGTCTACGTAAAAGATGGCAGACAGTAACCAAAACAGAAGACTAACGGAGGAATTCACTTCCGGTCCCTTCAGGTCCCTGCAGTAGGAGATGAGAGTGTTAAGATTTATTATTTGTTGGGAAACCGATAGTTAAGGAAGCAAAATCCAACCAGTTATTTTCCTCATGGCGTGATAACCACATGACCAGATCGATGCTTTAATGTTCAATGTGGTGAGGGCTCGGCCACTGACTGAGACTCATGATCCCTGGTGTCAGTCAGGCTCTGCCCTGGGTTCTTCTGTTAACAGCTTTAATGCCCCATTTCACTGTCAAAATTTTACAGTAGACACAAGTCATCTGGGGCACAGATATGGAAAACAGTCTAAAATTACTGAACTGTTCAGGACTAATGATGATTTTTAACTTGACAATTTTCTCTTAAACTTTATATATTATGTGTGTGTGTGCACCTGCACACACTTGAGTTCAGGTGCCTCGGAAGCCGTAGGTGTTGCACTCCCTAGAGCTGGAGTCACAGGTGGTTGTGAGCTGCTCAAGGAGGATGCTGGGAACCAAGTTTAGGTCCTCTGAAAGGGCGGTCCACACTCTTAACCACTGAGCCAACCCTCCAGCCCAGTTTTCCCACCTTCATTGTTCCATGCTGTGAGAATTTAATAGAATAATGAAAGAGCTCTGTTTCCAGTTTGATTTAAATCACCAATATACCATTGGAGAAGGAGAGGTCCATCTGGGAATCTGCAAGAGCAGCTTAAACCAAGGGAAGAGACTCCTGGAGGTGTGAGGGCAGGGAAGCTCAGAATAGAAAAAGAAATGAGACAGAAGGAATTCAAAATGAAACAATAATATCTCAGAAAGGCATTAAGAGAGAGAAGGACAGAAAAATGCCTCAAGAAGCTGAGAGAAGAAATAGAAATGTCTAGGCTGCTGGGGACATCAGTGTGCCCCTGGCATGTATCCTGAAACTCAAGAAGCAAGCGTACCTTACCTCAGGTGATTCCCAACAGGAAAGCTCATCCCTAGCTACTCAGCTTACAGGTCTGTATAGCCTTTAGTCTAGGTTGCTGAATGAGAAGTGTTCACACGGGCTCCGGAGTGCGCCTAGATAATTGACGCTTCCCTAATTTCTGTTTAGGAGTCATCGCAACACTCTCCATTTTCTGAGCAATTTGTTTCATGCTTCTTAGTATTGATCACAATCATTTGTCCACTTGACGTCTTCCAGGACTGACAGTTTGCTGTTAGCATTGTCTGAAGGAACACTCCACTGTATACCATCAGGAAGGCAGCGTGGTTTAGAGTCAGTGAGGCCAGCGGATTGAGTCAGGGAGACTTAGAAGCAGTTGACTCAATGCCAGGCAGTCCCTGGAGTCACGCAGAAGCTTGACTTTGGCATCGCTAATTAAACAGAACTTTTTTTTTTTTTAAGAGTAACAGGGGACTTTATTATGTATTATCTTTGGAAAGTCTGGATTAAACTATTGGATGTGAAATTTTGCTGTGCTGACGACAGCTCACTGGAACAGGACAAAACCTGTCCCTGTGTAGGAAGAGTCGATTTTTCCAATGACAAAATCCAAGGGGAACAAATGAGCCATCAGAGACTTAACATGGAGCCTGAGACAATTGTCCTTCCTCCTGATCTTTATCCCATGTGTGCATGAAGTGAGTTTGTAGAAACAACTCACTGAGTAGCCAAAGGGCCAAATGAGAAAAAAGAGTAGACTTCTTCTCATTATTACTCTATTATATAAGAAATTACAAAACAATCTTCCATTACATTAGGCACCAGACCTACTCACCTACACAAACTGATTTAGCAGATACGCCCAAGGTACTTCTTAGGAATGTGCTTCATGTCTAGGCCTAGATTGATTGGTTTTGTCATTTAACTGTACACCCGAATGCTTTTTTCCATGACTATAGGAAATAACCAACATACTCATTCATAGTAGATTCATCATAAAGTCTTTCTCGCATTGATAACTATTCAAGGTAATTGTAAAGTAAATCTGCTGTAATGAGTTCTATACCAGGCATTCTATGCCTGCATTGGTTGTGTATGCTAGTTCTCTGTGTTCCAACCCTGTACTTAATAACTGCATCAGAGTGGCTGATAGCCTGGTCTCATAGTTTGGATAGCACACTTCTCATTGATATCAGTTTACTAGGTGTATATTTGACTGGCTTCAAGATAAGATGTCTGTGTGGTACTCAAACTCAAAGAAACTGTACATCTCTGTGGGAGAAGAGGAGGCCAGGTGTTCTAGAGTTACAGCACAAAACTACTTAAAGATGTGATCTAAGAACATTGGCACACACACAAAAAAATATGTATAACAGCAGGAATAATCTACTGAGTCAGGAAAGAAATTAAAGACTTTCTAGAATCCAATGAGAATGATTTATGGGTCACAATGAAAGCAGTGCTAAGAGGAAAGTTCATAACACTAAGTGTCTTCATTAAAAAAAAATGGAGAGATCTCATACTAGCAACTTAAAAGCACACCTGAAAGCTCTAGAACAAAAAAGAAGCAAAGACACCCAAGAGGATTAGAAGGCAAACATAATCAAAGTCAGGGCTGAAATCTATAAATTAGAAATACGATACAAAGAATCATCAACACAAAGAGCTGGTTCTTTGTGAAAACCAACAAGACGAACAAACACTGTCAAACTAACCAAAAGGCAGAGAGACAGTATCCAAATTAACAAAATCAGAAATGAAAAGGGGAACCTAACAACAGACACTGAGGAAATCCAAAGAATCATTGTCTGTAACCTTTTCATAGTGATGAACCTCCAGAGAGAGTGCAACACCAGTATCCCTGGGACTTTCCAGTGAGGTTGAGCATTTCTGATGTTCCTTCCACATGTTATATGTGGCTCTGGCTTCTATCATTTATCATCTTTCACGCCTGCAACATGAACTAACACTTTGTTCCTTTCATACAAAGTAAGATTCCATTCGTGATCATATTATGGTTTGAATATAAAATGCCCCGAAAGTTTCATGGGTTGAATGCTAGTCCCCAGTTATTGGTGCTATTTGTAGGAAGTTCTGGAAACCTTAAGATAAAGGAAATAGGTCACTGGGATGGGGTATTGTTGGGGGCTACCTCTCCTCTTCTTCCTGGACCCATGATATGACCAACATTGCTGCTCCATGTGTTCCTCATCATGCCCAGACTCACGGTGAAGCCAACCCTCCACGGACTAAAACCTTGAAACCATGAACCAAAATAAAGCTCTGATCCTTCACACTTGTTTCTGCCAGATATGAATGTTTGTCACAGCAGTAAGGGACTGGGTTTCATAATGGATTGATCACTGTTGATCTACTAAGCAACTAAGGTTCATTGGATTGTTTCTGATTTGGGACTGGTCTAATAGGGCTATGAGTGTAGTAACAATTTTGGAATTTTGGTTTCTTTAAAAAAAAAACACAGAAATATAAGAACATGGTTTTGTATTAACCCCCGGGTGTGGGGTATAGGGCTGCGTCAGATTGTCCACAATAGCTGACTATGATTTGCCTAGTGCTCTAGCAGGGATGTGATACTGCCAACTGCAGTTAGTTTCTGTGACTATGTGACATTTGGAATTCTGAGGACTTTTCAGAGAATGAATAAATGATGGAGCCATGAGAGGCATGGTAGGTTGTTGGTTGTTATTGTTTGCTGTTGTTTGTTGTTGGTTGTTTGATGTTGGTTGTTTCTTGTTGGTTGCTGTTGGTTGTTAGTTGCTGTTGGTTGTTATTGTTTGGTTGCTGTTGATTATTGTTAATTGGTTGTTGTTGATTGCTATTGGTTGTTCAGTACCCCTAATCAGCAGGATGCAATGCAATGATAACATTGCCCCTTCCTTTCTATCCTTTGCTCTCACCTATCTAGTGTTAAGGGGTTGAAACGGTGAAAAAAAGCATAGAGCGTAGGAGAAAGTAGAACTTACAAAGTAGCAAACACTGGCTACATATGAGTATACACACATTTTGTGTTGACATATGTTTTATGTTTTGACTCTCTGATATAGTCCAGGAATATGATTCTAGTTCAAACAGAAACTCTGTAGTCTTAGTTACTGGTGCTGTGACAAATCACCATGATGAAGACAGTTGAGTGTGTTGCTTTCAGAGGGTTAGAGTCTATGATGGTGGAGCAAAGATATGTCGGCAGAAACAGCTTAATCTGCAAGCAGGAGGCAGAGAGTACACTGGGAATGGCACAAGTGTTTTGAAACCTAGATGCCCACTCCCTGTAAAACACACTTCTTCTAAGACCACACCTCCTAATCCTTTCCAAAATGTTCCACTAACTGGGGACCAGGCATTCAAATGAATGGGCTTGTGGGGGCCATTCTCAGTCAAACCACCACACTCATTTTATGAGGGAAAGCAACTAGTTCCTTAACTTTCACTATGAATATAGAAGATTTCTAATTTCTCCATAGCCTATCTTTAAAAATATTTAGAGAGTGTGTGTGTGTGTGTGTGTGTGTGTGTGTGTATACATTCAAAATGTTTGAACGAGGCATCTCTAATGGCAGGTATGTGAAGGTCAGAGGACAACTTTGAGAAGCAACTCCCTCCTACTTTTACACAGTTCCAAGGATGTCACCAGGCTTGCACTACAGGCATCTTTACCAGCTAGAGCCTCTTGCCAGTCACTGATACTGATATCATCTTAAACCCTTGTCACTATCTATCTTTATTAAAGTGCTGTGTGTGTGTGTGTGTGTGTGTGTGTGTGTGTGTGTGTGTGTGTGTGT
>JANHMN010000012.1:5106702-5133689 GCA_030674055.1 Rhabdomys pumilio | reverse complement strand
CAGCGTGGTAGAGAGGACAGGCTCCTCCTTTGTGTGGGAGCTCTCCTTCTGTTCTTCTCTTGTAACAGGCAGCTGTGCGCACCTCCATCACTGCCCGTATGTGGGCGTTCTCTGATGGCTCACCCAAACTTCACTGATGGCTACAAAGCAGCTGCTCGTGGTGGGTACCTTCTGCAGTTACCAACATCTCAACCCAGTGGTATACAGCATGAGCTTCTAAATGCTGACAGACAAAAGCAGCGTTAACAGCAACCTCCTGATGCTGGTCATTATTATCCTGTCCCTGACATTCTGCATTCCCCTCACAGAGGTCACCTCAATTGACTTTTTATTGTCACAGAATACCAACCCTCATCTTTGCGACACTTCACACTTCATGTTTAGACTGAAATGGGTCAGCATGTGTGAGCAGTACTTCTTCAGGATTCCAATACAGACTGAAGACCCGCTGAGACATGCTGCCTCGTGGACTAACTACTACTAGATTCTTGGCTTTTCTGTCAGGCACTGTTAGACCACAGACTATAAGCCACTCTAATACACACACACACACACACACACACATATGCAACATATAATTATATTATATATTACATATTGCATTATATATTTATCATATATTGTATAATGAATTATGTATTATAAAGTATATCACATATATATTTATCACATATTATATATTATATTTATCATATATCATATACCATATATCATATATCAATCATATATCATATATCATATATTATATAGTATGTACTATATACTATGTACTATATATTATATATTTACTATATAATATAAACATTATATTATATATTATATATTTTTTGTATATTAATATTGCACATTACACATTACACATATTATATATATATTATATATTATCTATTGTATATTGTATTATGTATTATAGTATATAGTGTATAGTGTATAGTATATAGTATATAGTATATAGTATATAGTATATAGTATATAGTATATAATATATAGTATATTATATATTTATTATAAGCTATATATTATACATTATATATATTATATATATTATAAGTATGTATTGTATATCATATTATGTATTATGTATTATGTTATATGTTCATTATCAGTTCTATTCTTTTAAAGAACACAGGAGTTTAGGAAGAGACATGAGAATGAATATGATCAAAATATAGTGTATAAGAATCTTAAATGAAAACCTACTTCTGTAGAAGCTTCCTAACATGCACACATATATAAAAGGATTTAAATAAGCTACATTTAATGGGGGAGACAATACCCCAAAATATGACAATCCCCCATTATATGCTACCAACTAAAAACCCCAGTAACATGAGTAGATTACACCTTTTGAGTCATGAGCCAAAGGGATCCCATTAGGCCCTCACTCCCTCAGCTCCACAACTTAATAGTGTAATCTGATTACTGAACATATCACCATACCATACAACACTGAGAAATTTACCCGGAACTCAACTGGAAGCTTCACTCTCCTGGCTGGTGCTTCTAGTCCTGCATGGTGCAATACATGCTATTGGGGAGAAAAGGATTCATTCGTGGTGGCACGCATGTTAAGGGTGTGACCCATCACCCTTTTTAATGATTGGGTTTAAGGCCCACTTTATAAGATGGAATCCATACTGACACTACCAAAGTGACCAAGAATAGGACATGGTCTCTGGAGGAAATCCTACTTGTATTAGTCTGCTAAATGAACACGGCAGTAAAATGACTCCCAATGACATATGGATGAGTGCCTCTCCCAACCCTCATCAAAGAAGCTTCTTGACAAAGATGGTAATTAGCACAGAGACCCACATCTGACTAATGTGCGGAGAATGAAAGACATTGGCGTGTTCAGCCCTGAGTGAGGGGTCTTAATCACATCTCTCCCCTCAGAGCTTAAGGATCATCATGGAGGGGGAGGCAGGAAGATTTTAAGAGTCAGAGCAGCAAAACCACATTTTCTCAGACAAAACATGGCAGATGTGCGTATGAACCTGGTGCATGCACAGGACCTGTACAAGCTCAAGCCGGACAGAATCCTAGCACAAAAGCAGGGAAGTGAGCACAAAGTTCCACCCTAGCCATGAAGCTATTCCCAAATGATAGCTGCTATAAAAGAGGGAAATGTCCAACTTCTACAATGGAGTGATACTCAATCTATTAACCACATCCCAGGGCAGGACCCTTGCTTGGAAGCAGTTGGCAAGAATAAATCAAACTCTGTGGTTTGTAGTGGGTTTTTTGTTTTGTTTTGTTTTTGTTCTTTCCAAGAGAGGAAGAAGGTGAAATTGCGTGGGTAGGGAAGAGGGGGAGGATACCAGGTGGATACCATAGAGTAAATCTTCAGAGAATCACAGAAGAACATGTCCCCCAAACTAAGGAAAGACATGACCATTCAGCTACAAGAGGCACAGAGAACACCAAAAGACAGAACCAAAGAGAAAGTCCCTGTGTCGTATTACTCTTAAAAACTCTAAATATATAGACATAGAAAAGGTAGTGAAAGCGTCTAGAGAGAAGATACATGTCATACATAAAGGAAACTCATCAGTAATGACAGCTGACTTTTCTATGAAAACTTTAAAAGCTAGATTTTGGAGCCATGTACCCCAGGTCTTAGAAGACTACAGATGCCAACCCAACCTGCTATACCCAGCAGTCTAGACTACCTGTCATCGCTGACACAAAAAGGAAAACTGGCCGTGATATAAGTTGGCTAAAAGAACTCATCCTCACCAAACCAGGCCTACAGAGAACACGCGATGTGACCATTTAGATTAACGAGAGGAATGAACATAACAAAGAGGGAGTGCAAAGAAAGCAAACGGCCAAAGGGACAGAAGGCAGCAACCAGCATAAACCTTTTCATAATAACTAAGCGTGAATGCCCTCAACTCGCCAAACAGAAGATCAAGTTAGTGGAATGGATTGAAAAACAAGTGCCCCTGTTTGTTGCCTCCAAGGCACTCATCTTAAGGCACCGCCATCAAAGTGAAAGGACAGAAAAGGTATTCCAACGGACAACGGACGGGACAGTGAGACAAGCAGGCATCATTGTCCTAAGAACTTAACGAGATAGACTTGGAGCCAAAACCAACCAGAAAAGACAAAGGACCCTTCGTTCTTATCAAGAGAAAAATCAACCACGAGGACATCACAGTCCTAAAGGTAGATGCACCAAAGATGGCACACCCGATTTCAGTGAAAACACCGACATTTAAGACACCCGATTTCAGTGAAAACACCGACCTTTAAGACAAAGCTTAACCCCAACTTCCTCCAACTGGCAGGTCATTCCGATAAAAATTAAACAGGAGCATGGGAGTTAAATGATATCATAAATCAAATGGCCCTGACAGATGTCTACAGAATATTTCACCTAAATACCCAGAACACACATTTTTCATAGGGCCCCACCCTGCCCTGAAAATCTGGCAGTTGAGGGCTGCAGAAAGACGGGAAGTCATAGTCTCCAGTGGTGTAACCACTAGTAAGCTACCTGCGCTCTGGTTTCACCGCCTTGCCCAGGGGATTGGCCCTGGTTAACAGGTCACAAAGCAAAAAGTCAGCCACAAAAGCTAAGAGAGGCAGGATTAGCCTCTCCCTCAGCAGCTTTGGGAGAAATCGACCCTACCTAGTGCCTTCATTTCAGACACTAAATCTCTGTAACTGTGAGAAAATACATTTTCATTGCTTTTTTTCTGGGTTTTTTTTTTTAATGTTTTATAGATTGAGATAATTTAAATCTCATAAAGACAACCAAAAGTTTTAAAATGCCCATCAACTTTGAATTAAATGTCACTTACTATATAGGTAATGGACTTTTCACTGGAGTTGCTCAAGTGACCAAACCCACCCATTATTATTTATTTATTCGCTTTACATTCTGCCTGCATTCCCCTCCCTCCTCTCCCTGCCCCCCCCCCCTGTCCCCTCCTCACACACCCCCATTCAACATCCCAGAGAAGGGAAGGCCTCCCATGGGTTTTAAGTCCTCAGTGTTGTGGTTATGTGATGTCACATCACTACGAAAATATTTCACGGCACAGTTTATTAATTTTCCCAGTCTGTAGGCTGTTTCTTCACTCTAGATATTGTTTATTTTGCTATGCAGAAGCTTTTAAATTTTACTTCCATTTATCCTTTATAATTTAATTATAATTCCATTTATTAAATCTTTGGATTATTTTATGACCTGTCTGAGCCATTTTCAGAACATCTTTATCTATACTTACATTTTGGAGTGCTTTGTCAATTTTCTTCCAACAATTTCAAAGTTTCAGGTATGATATTAACGTCTTTGATTGATTTAGAATTGATTGATTGTATGTGTGTCTGTGTGTGTGTGCATGTGTGTGTATATATGTATGTATGTATGTGTGTGTGTATATATATATGTATGTATGTATGTGTGTATGTATGTGTGTATTTGTGTCTTTGTGTGTGTCTGTGTGTGTATTTATGTGTGTATGGATGCGTGTCTATGTGTATGCCTGTTGTGTGTGTGTAATACAAAAGAATAAACTATTGACATACACAGTAACATGAGTACATATAAAAAATCAATCCACAAAAGGTACATATTACATAACATTATTCATTTAATATGTTACAATTGTATTTTATAATGACAAAGAGCATATCAGTAATTGTTTCAAGATGGAAAAATAATAAAGGCAAATACGGTGAGTTAATAATGAAAACCAGAGGGCAAGAGAAATGGCTCAGTGGTTGAGAGCACTGACTGATCAGACACGCGCACACTTTGAGGTACAGCCAGTACCTCACAACTATCTGTAACTCCAGTTCCAGGGGATCTGACACTCTCACAGACATGCAGGCAGGCAAAACACTAATGCACTTAAAACCAAAATAAATAAATCATTTTTTAAAAGTAATTTTAAAGAGACACAAGGAAACTGCGTGTCAGGGTAGGCTTTTGACCTGAGCTGTCAGGTGTACCATCTCACGTGACAAGAGGGAATGGGTGAGTGGGATTAGAGTTTAATTTTGGATGGAGTGGAAGTTTCAGTTAGTTTGTGGGCCATGTCTGTCCATGAAGGGATAAGAGTCTGTATGGCGTGAGAAGATGGGCAAAACTGAGGTGTAAATAAGAAGGGCCACGGTGAAGGAAATGGTCCTGCACTCTTAGTCTCTTCTGGCCACTTATCCTGTAAGCAGTTCACCCTGGCAGGAAAGTGGTTCAGTCAGGTCTGTGACAGTCTCCCTAGTAAGACTAGGAGGTCTAAAATCAACTCAGCCATCTCCACAAATCATGATGGAAACTTTCGGGGGGGGGGGGGGGCCTGTCATTCTGTCACAGGTTAAAGGATTGTGACTCCACTTCAGATTCCAGATGGAGCATGTCACAGTCTGCTGAGGCTTCTCTGAGTCTCCCCTGCTATCACCTAGGCAGATTAGGGGCCCTGGAATTTGTTCTACCTCAGACGATCTTTCTGAACCCAGGCCAACGTTCTCAGTGTGCTGCGAATGCTCCATATTGACCGAGTGCTTCTCTAAGGCTGAGCCTCCTGAGAGTCTAGACACAGAAGCCGCGAGACCTTGGTCCTGTTCCTGCTTAGAGTTTTGGGCACATTCGCCTTCACATTAATATTCATTATCATTCGTAAATTTTTTGACAATTTTTTTCCAAGTCAGAAACTTTTGAAATTCAGAACAAAAATGTTTACCCTTACAGAAATCTTCAAGTCAGGTTTCTCAGGCCCTCTTTTGAAACTCAGAACAGAAGACGGACTCTGCTTCAGGGCTCCCTCTAAAGATCAATGGGTGGTTTATAAAATTAATAGGGGAAAATGAAGGGGGCAAGGTCTCCAAAAATTAAATGTAAAATTTCACGTAGTCTCTTCATTTCGCCGATATCATGTGGAGGTAACAGGGCCTGAGGTGAGTTAGGAGAGAGCCCATCTCTGCCCCCACATCTATGATGTCATAACTGAGGTCACAAAGTGTTGGGGGGAAGGGTTAGCCGCAGAAGAAGGCTGTGATATGGGGCTCAAAGGGGAGAAAGCTTAAGGGGGAGGGTTAAAGCGTGATCAGGTGAGTTTCTGGGTGAGTGGCCTTCGTTCTGACGGTGTGGAAGGTGAGGAAGGGTGTCAGCAGGAAGAGTAGAGTAGACCCCCAGAAGGGTGTCAGCAGGAAGAGTAGAGTAGACCCCCAGAAGGGTGTCAGCAGGAAGGGTAGAGTAGACCCCCACCAGGGGCAGGCTTGTTCCTCCTCTGGATTTCGGCTTTACACCTTGCAGACCCAAGCATACGAACTATGGGTTTTCCTTCCCCCTTTTCAAAGCAAATGACAGTAAAGGCTGATTGGCCTCTGCCCGGGGTTTCACTCTCAGCAGATGACTGATTCTGAATTTACCATAAGCTCCTTTCTGTTCTTGCCTTAGATCCTATCTCAGTTCAAGCAGGCTCTGGGCAGCCCTCTTCCTACATTGTTAAATATGATTTCCTCAGGTTATGAAGTAGAGCTCTCTTTACGCATACCTCCCCTTCACACACACACACACACACACACACACATACATACACGCACGCACACACACATACATGCACACAAATACACACATGCACACACATACACACACAAAGAGACATACATACACACACATACATGCACACATACACACACATACACAGACATACATACACATACATACATACATACACATACACACATACACACACACATATACACACATACACAGACATACATACACACATACATGCACACATACACACACATACACATACATACACACACATACACACACATACACACATATATACACATACACACACATATACACACACATACACACATACACACACATACATACACACACATACATGCACACACATACACAGACATACATATATACACACATACACGCGCACATACACACATATACATACACATACACACACATACACACATATACACACACATACACATACATACATACACACACATTGACCCACTCAAAACAAGGACATTTATTGAAGACATAAGCCATGACATAGGCTCCTGTGCAGAGAACAAGCATGTTCTTACCATATATCTAAGAGTCTCCTCTTATTTCAGGGCCTGAAACAGTCTCCATCTTCAGCTCCTGAGGCCTGACCATACCAAAAACATAGGCAAGAATGACATCTGAGCAGCAAAGGAGGTAGATTGCACCACCCACACCCTGAAGGGGCCCTTTGCTTACATTTATCTACGGGAGGAGAAGCAGATGCCCTTCTCCCATCTCCATCTGGCTGCACCTAGGGTGGGGTAAATGGGGTCTTGTGTTCCCCTTATCTCCTTGGTAGAAGGGACAACAGTCTTTCCATTCTAGCCAAGAAGGTGAGCTGGCTCTGCCATCGCTCCATGGCTGGGCACTTCATCCTTCAAACACTAAACATCCCAGAACCAATGTTCTCTGAGCCCTTTGTGTCCTTTCTAGTGTGAATCAAAGACAGACATTCAAAACCACGCTTCCGGATTGGAGAGATGCCTTGGTGGTTAAGAGGCTCTAGCTGCTCTTCCAGAGGACCTGGGTTCAAATCCTAACACCTACTTGCTAATTCACAACTATAACTCCATAATCTGTCACCCTCACATATATATAGACATACATGCAGGCAAAACTCCAATATACATAAAATAAAAACAATTTTTTAAAAAAAAAACTTGTTTCCTGTGGACTAGGATAGAAAAAGACAAAACAAAACAAAAAGATATTTCTGGGGCTAGAGAGATGGCTCAGTGGTTAAGAGCACTTGCTGCTCTTCCAGAGGTCCTGAGTTCAATTCCCAGCAACCACATGGTGGCTCACAACCATCTGTAATGGGATCTGATGCCCTCTTCTGGTGTGTCTGAAGTGTACAGTGTACTCATATAAATAAAATAAATTAAGAAAAAAAAGAAATTGGTTTAAAAATAAAAACTACTGTTTAAAAAAAAAGAAAAAAAGACATTTCTGTTAAACAAAAGAAGCTAAGTAGAAGACCTAGACCATGTTAGCTAAAATGAAAAGAAAAGAATAAAGTTTGCTGCGAGCTTTTATATATCAGGGAGGCTTCAGAAAGTAACTGGAACTTGGCTTAAGTCCTTGAAGCATGTGACAGGTGTTCTGAAATATGTTGTATGATTTAGGACAGAAAGAAAGAGGGTCTTTCCTGGGCTTGCAACGGCCTGTCCTAAGAACTCTAGGTGTTTAAATTTGCCTGAGGCCTGAGATTGAGCAAGGAACTGAGAGGCTGAACCTCTGCAAACAGGAAGAGGAGTCTCCTGCAGAGCGGCTGACCCCAAGAAGACAGTGCCAGGCCTCTTATGGTTTTATATGAATATGCACATTAGCCATGCCGAAGTCTTGGGCTCTCTGCTGAAGAAAAGAGATTGTTGTTGTTGTTGTTGTTGTTGTTGTTGTTGTTGTTTTGTTGACAATGGAAGCATACAAGATACTGAGCAGATAACACAAATCTTGATAATGTTTAGAATGAGCTTAACCACTGCAAAGGCCTTCCTATAAGTCTCCAAACCCCCAGAACCCCGGTCGGTCATTCCCCTTGTTTTATAGATGAGGAGACTAACTTATCTAGGCCAAGAGACTCGACAAAAGACTAGAATTATGGCCCTAAAATCCATTCTTCCAACTGTAATCAGCTTCCTTAGAACTCAACTACAAAGTAAGCAGGTTTCAGTAACACATTTATAGCGATCAAAATACTATGGCGGGATCAGAAAGACCTGAGTTGGAATCCAAGCCTTTTCCTGTGACCAAGCATGGCATGTATCACAGCCTGATCCGCTGTGCATCAGAGCAGGCCTTTCACGAATTCACACTGCAGACACACAGGATGTCTGCAAACAGAACACGAGACACACACACACACACACACACACACACACACACAGAGAGAGAGAGAGAGAGAGAGAGAGAGAGAGAGAGAGAGTTAACTTGTCTCACTGTCCTTACCAAGTATAATTAGTCACCATCTTGTTTTAAAAGAATTTGGATAAATATCAACATGGGCTGGAAAAAAATGGCTCAGTGCTTAAGAGCATGTATTGTTCTTGCAAGGACCCAAGTTCAATTCCCAGCATCTGTGTCAATCAGCTCACAGTCACTGTAACTCCAGTTCCAGGGTGACCTGATGCCTCTGGCCTCTGAGGGCACCCACACTCATGTGCATGTACACACAACCACACACACACACAATCTACATATAACAAAAATAAAATGCCTCTACAAGTAAGGCCCCTGATGGCTCCTAGTTTTGTCCTCTGCACCCCTGGAACAGATGTGTAGAACCCTGAGGGAAACAGTGAAGGGTATTTTAGGATAAGGGCGGTGGCTTGAACTGGAAAGAGGAACAGCTGTGCTCAGATTCCATGGAGAAATCACATGAGTCACCCGTAGGATTCCTGGGGCAGTGTCTACCCTGTTCTATCCTGAACACATGCTCATTGATGGTCTTGTTTTAAGTAGAGATCTTCTGGGGCTCAGCAACCTTTGGGGATCCTTTGCTGTCCCCAGTGTCCTCAGACTTCTTGAGATTACAAGCATATATGCTTTCCCTTAGAAAAGCTACTTTCTGAAGACAGGGACAGTCCAAGCAGGACGCCGGATAGAGACAGCAGGGTCCTCAGGTTCTTAAACATGTTTTCCCCTCCATCCCTTTCCCCTCTCTTTTCAAATCCTATCTGAGGGGTTCTATCGAGAGGAGCCTGAAATATGTCTAGGAGGCAATGGCCTCCTCCAGATCATTGCCAATGCCTTGGTTTCCTTTGGGGTGTCACTCCTACACAGTCCACACGTGGCCCAAAGCTCTGAGTGAAGTTTATTCAGGAACAATAGAATGGTAGCTAGCTGATTGCCCAAGTCTCAGTCATCCTCAGTCCTCTCCTCCATCAGGTATGACCTACCCAATCCTTAGCCTCTCCCTCCCGGATGACGCTGGCATTCTAGTAGTACTTAAGAATAAGACCTTATTGGACCATAGACGTGCTACTGGTTATTTGCCTATAGCTCATTTCATTTTGACACTATGCCCCTGACTTAAAGAGGTCCCTGAACTGCACCACCCTTGTATTGTCTTTCTCTGGTATTGTATTTCCTAATAAATGACATCTGAGGAAAACATGAATAAGACCTTCAGTTCTGCTCCCCGGGATGAGCAAAGTCTTTCCAGTACTTCCTCAGCAGGTCACCCCAACTCCATCAGAAGCCATGGAGGAAAACTAGAAGGCACCTGGGAACACAAAGACAGCAGTTTTATAATTGCATGCATTTCCGCCAAGGGGACCTAGACAGGTCAAAGACTAGAGTGGGGAGTGGCTCTGACAGGCAGGAGAAGGGTAGGTACTACCTTCAGCACTGCTGACCCGAGGAGTTCTCAAAGTTCTGTATAAATAACCTAGCATCTCGAGAAGACGGAGGTATGAGTCCCAGGGCGGCAGGGGTGGGGTGTGTGTATAACCTGAAGGATAATGATTGTTTCTAAGGTTTAAGAATTCTCACTAGTACACTGGAATTGAGAGGAACTTTTGGGTTGCCCTTCTCATCCGGTTTCTTTATTTTTCAGCACATCCATTGAACAGACAAGAAAGCCACAGGTGAGTAAGTCGGCCACACATGTTGTTTTCTTGGGGGCTCCCAGAGTGTGGGGAGAGATGAAAGAAGCTGTGTGTCAAATGTTATGTCTTTGGGCACATAGGCTTTGTGGTTTGGGTCTTTGAGAGGCTTGTAGGTCACCTAATAGCAAGGCCAGGTCACAGGTCCAACCCCATTTCTGTACCTGATGGTTTCAGGGCAGGCTATCAGATGTTAATAAAGCAGGTAAGCATATACTGGCTGTTATAAGGCTCTGAGCTACCTGGGGGAAAAATAGAATATCTTTTAGAATTTCACCTCAGTTCCAAGAAATATCTCTTAACCCACTGCTTATGTACTATGTCAGGCCATATTCTTGGAGAGTTGGGATAATGTTGCCAAAATTTGTCTGTTGTTTCAACAGGAAAGAGATATAATAATCACTGAAACCTTGTGGGAGCAGGTAAGTACACGGGTTTCCTCTGACAGCACAGTGGCATGGGAGAAAGTTGGGGGAAAGAGCTAATTTCTGTTCCTTTAAGTGGATTAATGATGAAGCGTCACTCTGGACCAGCCTGTCCTTTTCTCTCACTTTCTGAGCCCCAAATCTTCCAAAGTCCCCCACCTCATATCTATACATCTCTGTGTAGCTTCCAACACCCACCATTCTTGTCCCGTCAAAAGTTCCATTTGTGTTGTTGGTTTCACAATCTGTTGAACCCCTCAGTGCTAAGGGACTGCCACAGACTGGTAAGTTCAGGTTTGGCCTCTCCCATGGGCTCAATGCGATGCAGTTGTGCTCTGATCCCCCAGAATAAACGTTGATATGACTGCATTCCCAGGCCAGTTTAAGTGATTTACACGTTATTCACTACCTCCATCTACAAGGGTTTAAATAAAAACTCAGGTTGGAGAAGACTGCAGGTGAGTCCCAGTTCTGTGTTCTCTCCCTGCAAGGATGGAACCCCATGGAGAGCAATATCTAAGATACAGACTGAACGGGGACCTTCTGTCCCCAGAACCATGTATAGAAAACACTCCAGTCAGCAGAGTTCTGTGTAACCGCTGCGAGGATACTGATGGAACCAATGTGGTTTTAATTTCCCCAAAGGCTAAAAATGGTAACACTGAATTGTTTAGACACTTTGTTCCCTCCTTTGAGGATTATCCATTCAGCTTATTATCCAGTTGTTGACTGGAAGATGCCGGAGGGTGTGATGCTTAATATCAGCCCCCTCTGTTGTGTAGTTGGCAGAGACTTCTCCTTATTCTGTAGCCGCCTCTTTGCCCCGAGACCCTTACCCTTGCTGTGCGACTTTGATTTATGTAACAGCCTTTGTCAGTTCCTGCAGTGATTTTCTGTGCTGCTGGAGTCCCTTCACAGAGTTTCTGCCTTTAGCTACATAATTACTGTTTTATTTTTTTTTTTTCAGTCAGGCATGCATGCCGGGCTACTCAAACTAATAACTTGTCATTAGTGATGCTCGAAGCCAGGGGAAGGGGGGATGGTACTTCTAAAGTCCTGAAAGGAAATAACGGCACACCAAGGTCACTATATAGAGCAGTGGTATCTTTTTTAAATTAACAGACAAAGAAAACCAGATCAAGACTCTTTCTGTATTCATATTCCACTCAATTTATACTTACATTTTTTTAAAGGTTTTTTTTTTGTTTTTTTTTTTTTGTTTTGTTTTGTTTTTTTGTTTTTTTGTTTTTTTTTTGTTTTGTTTTGTTTTGTCCTTTTGAGACAGGATCTCTCCGTTGTATAGCCCTGGCTGTCCTGGAACTCTCAATATAGACCAGGCTAGCCTCGAACTCACAGAAATTCATCTGCCTCAGCCTCCTGAGTGCTAGGACTTAAGGTATGCACCACCACTAACAGTTTATATAGAATAATTTATTTATTTTTTTATATTTTATATTTTATTTACATTTCAGATGCCATCCCCTTTCCCCATTTCCCCTCTCTAGAGAAAACCCCTATCCCATGCCCCCTTTTCCTTTTTGCTTTCATACAATTTTTTTTTAAATGTCAGTCAAAGGCTTTATAAGTTTGGTAATGCTCAATCAGAAGTGTAACCCAATGACCAACCTAGATATATAAACTGTCTTTGACTGGTGGAGACACGTGAACATCTGCCTCCATGCCTCCCTCTCTTTCTCTCTCTTTCTCTCTCTCATCACCTTGCTTCTCCTCTCCTTCATCTTCTCCTCTCCTTACTCCATCTCTTCCTCTCGGTGCTCCTTCCCCCTTAGCTCCTCCTATATATCACCCTTCCTGTTAAAATAACACTTTTCTCTCAAAATACAATTAGAGCATAATTATTCCTATTTGTACCAGTGAGGTACAAGATAGTCTTAATACCCAGTCCATCATTTTGTCGACTAACCAGAACCTCTGTCGTCTCTCCTAACTAAAACACTTAGTTTTGAACCTGGCTGTTTTTCTTGGCTTTAGAATGAATGTTAGCTGAAAACCATTTAATTGGACTTATCTTACACAGGGGATAATTCTCCCAGAGGTCATAGATTATCAGATAAAAACCAAAGGTCAGGTGTGGGATAACACCTCCCAAGTTGTTGGTCAGAGATGTCCAAGGAGCCCCCAAAACAACAACAACAACAACAACAACAACAAATCTATTGCCGTTGCTCTGGATTGCCCCCACCCCAGAACCTGATAGTAAAATCCCATTGCTGAAGACCACATTCTGGGGTCATATGACACAGGGATAGCAAGTTGGTGCTCACCAGGAAACTTCCTGACTGGCTAGCTTTCATAATATTGGGAAGTGCTGTACAGGATGCTAGGGAGAAAGGCATCAACAGTTTTAGCCAACTGTGAACCCTGTAAGCTACAATGTAGCTACGCCTATGAGTGCAATAGCGGCAAGTCCTAGCCATCTTTCCGCCTGAGTGTACCCAGCCTGGTGCTGTGTTTACACGTCATGTTCAGCCTCTCTCCAGCTTGAAATTTGTGGTGGTTTAAATGAGAATGATCTGAAGCACCTACATGCTACACTAATGCCAATACGTTAGGAACTGCAGGCTATAAGTCAGACAAAATGAGCAAAGTAATTCAAAGCCCGTATACTTCAGTTCAAAAATCAGAGCCTTTTTTGGTTCTTACTGTGTTATTAGATTTTTCTAAGTCTCTTAATAAAATTACTATCAATGTGCAGAAAGCGTTGTTCTGCATATACAAACGGCTGGGTTTATTCTGGATAATTCAGGATTAACTTGGTCATTTATACAACTGCAATAGGCAATCTCAAATAGAAACTATCCATGGTGTGTGTGTGTGTGTGTGTGTGTGTGTGTGTGTGTGTGTGTAATGCATATTTAATCACCCATATTAGGTCTCATACAGGGTTTCCAGGTCCATTTGCACAAGAAAATGAAGACACTGACCAATTATTAATAGGAATGTGTTAGAAGTCTCAAAATTTCATGAAAAACAGCATGTTAACAGAAAAGGTTTAAAGAAAAAAAAAGTCTTATCACATGGCAACAAGTCAAGGAAATTATAAGGAAATGTCCTACTTGTTCTCTGTATAACCAAACCCCATTATGTGCCAGAAATAACCCTAGGGCTACCAAAAGAAACAAAATCTGGCAGATGGATGTGTTCCATTTTGCAAAATTTGGAAAACTAAAGTTTGTACACTATACCATTAATACATATTCAGGGTTTCAATAGGCAACTGCTTTGAGTTCTGAGTAGGCTGATTCTGTAATTACACATTTACTGGAAGTGATGGCTATTGTAGGGACACCTGTACAAATTAAGACTGACCATACTCCTGCTTATGTCTCCAGTAAGATGAGGCAATTTTTTACATATTATAAAGCACATTACAGGCATACCACACAAAGCTACAGGACAACCAGTTACAGAGAGGTCTATTTGCGCCTTTAAGGAAATGATTATAAAACAAAGAGGAAGAATAAAGACCCCCAGGGACAGACTAAACAGTGCCCTGTCGACTTTAAATTTTCTGAATGTTAATGAGAAAGGAATAACAGCAGCCAAGAAACACTGGGTAATAGAAAAAATGTATAATTAAATCAGCCTATATACTATAGAGATGTGTTAACATCAGAATGGAAGCCAGTGAAAGCTGGGTGTTGGAGAGGCAGATTTGTTTATATTTCCACAGAAATGAAATACTGTGGACACCATCAAAACAGATAAACCTGAAACCTCGGCCACTGACCCGAAAAGCACTGATTTCACTGAAAATCTGTATTTATAATTTCCTGCTAAACCCAGCATAATTACTGGCTTAAAGCAGAAAGGGGGAAATGTAGTGAGAATTTTGCTCTAGAACTTTGGTTTCTTTAAAAAACACAGAAATGGGGGCTGGAGAGTTAGTTCAGCAGTTAAGAGCACTGACTGCTCTTCCAGAGGTCCTGAGTTCAATTCCCAGCAACCACATGGTGGCTCACAACCATCTGTAATGGAAACCGACGCCCTCTTCTGGTGCGTCTGAAGATAGTGACAGTGTACTCATATGAATATAATAAATAAATAAATATTTTAAAAAACATAAATATTATAAGAATATGTTTTCGGTTTAATGCCAGGTATGGGACATGGAACTACTTTGCAGCAGCTGACTATAATTTACCTCCTGCTCTAGCAGAGGTGTGGTTTTACCAGCTGCAGATAATTTCTGTGATTGGGTGTGTGATGTTTGGAATTCTGGAAAGTTTCCAAAGGGTATATAAATGCTAGAGTCCTGAGAGGAGAGGTGGGTGTCTGTTGGTCATTCATGACTGGGGGGAGAGTGGTGGTTGTGATTTGTTTGTAGTTGTGCTCAAAGAAGAACCAGAAACTTAGATTCAGAGATCTCTCTCTCCCCTTTCTATCTTCTCTCCTTTCTAGTGATAGGGGGTGACGGGGGTGGGGGAATAAAGAGGGGAAAAGAAGAACCACAAAGTATCAAGGAGCAAAGAAGAAACAAGAAAGAAATTATATTCAAGAATATCTCTCTCTCTCTCTCTCTCTCTCTCTCTCTCTCTCTCTCTCTCTCTCACATCTAGTGATAGGGGGTGAAACTGGAGGGATAAAGGGTGGGAAAAAAGAACCCCCAGAGTAGTAAAAAGACAAGCTACAGTGGCCCACATAGGCTCATCCATTTGAATACTTGGTCTTTAGTTGGTGGAACTGTTTGGGAAGGATTAGGAAGTGTGGCCTTGTTGGAAGAGGTGTGTCACTGGGAAGCAGGCTTTGAGATTTCAAAAGTCCATACTATTCCTCTCTCTCTCTCTCTCTCTCTCTCTCTCTCTCTCTCTCTCTCTCCTCTTCTCTCCCCTTTCTCTGCCTGTACTTGTAGATCAAGATGTAAGTTCTTAGCTACTGCTCCAAAGCCATGCCTGCCTGCTGCCAGGCCCCTACCATGATGGTCATGGGCTCCAATTCTCTGAAGCTTTAAGCCCCATACAAATTATTTCTTCTAGAAGTTGCCTTAGTCATGGTGCCTTATCATGCCAATAGAAAAATAACTAAGCCATTGTTCATAGCATGCTCATGGGCATGGGGCTGTGGGATACAGCACCTTCTGGGTGCCTGCCGCTGACCTCATGTGGTGGTATGAGAATGGTCCCTAATGGCTCATATATTTGAATATTTGGTTCTCAGTTTCATTAACATCCTCTTTACAACCCAGGTATTTTTAAATAAATTAATAAAATTCAATCACCACATGCAAAAATGGTAGCCTAGAGATCTATGTAGAGTTGAAGTCATTGCAGGTTATTACTAGAAAACCCCAGTCAGTTGGCACTCACTGCACATAGTGTTGGGTTATAATATAAGCTGGGAGGTTAGGTGACTTAATTTTCCATAAAGCTCCCTCTAATAAAGTGATAGTCTGTAATGCTAATCTTTTGGCATGCTTTTCCCCCTGTCAGGTGCTATTGGCCTTTAAAGGAATACAAAAGGAGGTGAGGTTAACTTTGATTCTCTAAGTTCTCTGGATTTTAACATTGCTTTCCACCACCACCACCACCACCACCCTGCTGAGATGTGAACTCTTTCCAAGGCTTTCATTTCAAAGAGTCTGACTAACTTGTCATCCCAGGCAACCAAGGCAAGAAGATGCCTAACAACCCCCTCTAAGAAACTATAGTAAAATACTGGAGGAAAGGTGAATTTATCAGAAATTCTCTCAACAGAAATTCCTGTCCTGGTTATATGAAATGCTGAACAGAGATTGCATTGGAGAGACCCCTCCAAGTAGCGTGATGCCTTGTGTGGCAGTGTGCCTATTAGCTACAGGTGCAAATTTTAGCCCAGGTCTAAACTTGTGTGCTCTATGCAGAGTTCATTTTCTTTCCTAAACACTGATCAAATGTTTAAACACTATACTGAAGCAAGCACCACACCGCTGGCTTTTCCCCAGAGCCTAGCTTGCTCAAAATGCTGAGGCATCTCCGATCTACCGAGTCCCCTGCTGTGCGTCCCTTTCCTTCCTCCCCTCTTCTTTTTCCCTTTCTTTTCCTATGCTTATTCCTAACCCTCTTCTTCCTCTGTGTGTATGTGTGTTTATGTATAAAATATATGCAATTACCTGTTAGCAGACTGTTTTATATAAACTATAATCAGAAGAAAACACATTATTTTGTGTCTATTATTTTGTTTTGTCTATAAAACAAATATCATAAAATGAGAACAAACAAACTTCCCTGCACATCGCTTTTGTTCCTCTGAAGAGAAGACATAATTTCATTAAAATTAGACTCTAAACATAATATGAGCCCCCTGTAGTCTTAGGAATAACCATCCTCACCTCCTAGATGGAGAGGAATGATGGGAGAGGAGGCTCAGAAAGTGTTGCAACCGGCTCCTCCACTCTATCTGGCTTGAGACAAAAGACTTAACAAAAAATGTTGCGGCTTGCTCCAGTCTTCGGGTCAGGGTCTAGAGGGAGAGAGAAATGGGGATAAGGGGAAGAGACGCTAGGAATGGAGACAAGACAGAGGTTCTGATCCAGTCCCTTTTATTGAAGGGAAATCTGGGGTATTTATACGCCCCTTGTAGGGGCGTGGATATGATGTAAATCTTGCAGGCGTGGCTAGCACGTTTGCCTTACAGGCATGGATAGCTGCTTTCTAGCCGCTTTCTGTTAAAAGTTGGCTCCCAACAAGAAAGGACTAAAAATAAACTTCCTCTACGTCACCATCAAGATTGTTCCAGTCCCTAAAATCCTTTCTGTGGTCCCAGTAGCCACAGCTTTGTCTTGTCACAGTGTCTGGAACTTCCTCTCTTGAAAAAATCACGGCAGGCTTTGCTTCTGACTGAGGTAAAAATGGGCTCTCGATGGAGATCAGATACTTCACAGTCTCACCAAGTATTTTGTTTCATTTCATTTTGTTTTGTTTTGCCTCTGGGGCCAAGACACCTTCTCCCTACCTAGAGTTTCAGTCTCGGAGACCACAGTCTCCTGCAGACAGAACCCTTTTTCACAGAAGTGAGCTTGTGTGTGTTGGTTTGTAGCTTCTCCAGGTGTATATGAAGTTAACAGTCCATCTGCTCTTCCATCCCTTGCAGAAGGCCTCTCTGGTGCTTTTTCTCTTTTTCTTGCAGTTTCTTCCCTGATAGATCCTCATGTTGGTCCAGACAAGATAACCCTAGCCATGGTATAAGGGAAATTTTTTGAATGAAAATACTCAGATAAGTCAAGCGAGGTGCTGGGGAGATGTTTCCACGGTTAAGAACAGTCATGGCTTTCCTCGAGGGTTCACAGCACCCTCAGGCAGCTCACAAAATTGCTAACTCCAGTTCTAGGGATACTATGCCCTCTTCTGGCCTCCACAGGCACTGTGGAACACACCAATACATGTTGGCAAAACATTCATACATATAAAATAAAAATAAATCTTTTTTTTAGAAGGAAGTCAAGCAATAGAGAGTATGAACGGGGAACCGGGACATTCCTTATTTCTTATTAGACAAAACTAAGAGCCACGCTAGAGCAACCATCTGGGTGCCTTGTATGAGCTCAGTAGGACCAAAACGGGCCACCAGCAGCTGTATACTCTACAGTAAGTAGAAAGGACTTGCAAAAGGCCCTTTCCAAGTCTACAGAGAGTCAGTGGCGACTCCGTGAGGAAAGCAAAGGGGGAGAAGAAAAGTCGAAGCAGAAAAGCTGAAGAAAAGTAAGTTAAGCTCATCCCTTTGTGCTGCTAGGTTAAGTAATGGGCTGTGTCTCCCACCTCTACATGCTTTATGTATTCAGCGTACATTGGCCACGTGGTGCATGTAAGGCATTATCTTAATCAGTCAGCTTTGAGAGATATATACACAACATAAACCCTGCTGCTAGAGAATGTAGACCTTCATTCCCACGTGTTTGTGTTCCCCAAGTACACATCTGACCTCCTCTACAGCTGACCAATCTGTAGCCAGCCCAGTGAACATCCAGGGGTACCCACCTTCTAAAGTCTCTGACCACTGAACCCTCATTCTCTTTCAGCTTCAGGAAGATGCTCGGATTCGAGGTAAACAAAGATGCCAAGGTCTGGGTATGAGAATGAGGGATGGAATTTGAGGATAAGGAGTCTGTCCCAGAGTTTCATCTGAAGATCTGCTGTCTGGACCACGGATGGACTCTGGCTTCCTTCCAGTCAGGCTGAGCCCAGCCTTCCATGAAGCTACTTTTCCACTCCATGCAGCCTGGTCACCTGCTGTCTGTTGTCACAGAATGTGACCCTTGTCATAGACTAGTGGTTTATAAATAACAGAAATTTATTCTTCATGGTTCTGGTAGTTGGAAACAATTTAATGTCTAACGGGGCCCAGATAGGTCTTAGCTGCCTCTCCTCTACTGACTAGAACCAGGCTACTTCATGGCTCTTCTTTCAATTTTGGGGGGATTGGGGGGGAGGAGAGTGGAAATGGAATAGGCATTGTCTTTTATAAGGACACTAATCTTACTAATCTGAGATTCTGGTCTTAGGATCTAACCACTTTCCAAAGCCCTGCTTCCAAAAACCATCACAATGGGGATTTGGTTTCAATATTTGATTGTGAAGGGGACACATCCTTTTGTCTGTAGCCCTTAGACAGTGATAGAAGGATCTTGAGACAGAAGAAATGACTCTTGAGAGAGTGAGAACTCTTAGCACTCAGTCAGACATAGTTCTTTCCAGTAGAGGAGAGGCAATACAGAGAAGAAAGGCTTTCTGGTTCTGTGTGAAGGGTTTAGTAGGAAAGAGAGAGTGAAGAGGTTAGTGCAGAATTAGGAACCAAGTTACAATTCTTTTTAAGATTTCATTCCACGTACGTGTGCGCACGCATGTGTGTGCACGCACACACACATATCCCTTCAGAAGCCACAAGAGGGCATCAGATCTTCTAGAACTGGAATTAGAGATGGCTATGGGCCACCCACTGTGGGTTCTGATCTTCTGAAAGAGCAGCAAAGAGTTATCACTCCAGCCCAAATTTTGGTTCCCAAAATATACAAGCATCTGAGGTCATCAACTAAGCCACACTTGGGGTTCCTTCCTCTACTCATTCATGAAGAGAACCCATCAGCTATAGTTCATTCAATTTCTGTACATATTCCAATCATCCAGGTCTCTTGCAAAGGAGCAGAATCATATGCAGGAGTCCAAGGATGGGCTTGAGTTCTGAGAGTCCAGCTCTGTCTCTCCTGGGATACCAGAGCTTCTGATCTGTCTGTCAAGATAAAATGAGATTAATTCAGTCACCTCCATATGCCATGAAAGAGGGTTGGTAGGCAAAGGGGCAACAGCCTGAAGATTTGGGGTGGGGGTCTGGCCTGAAGATTTGGGGTGGGGGTCTGGCCACAAAATAGAACTCATAGAAGTTCAAATCCTGGGAATATTTAAATATATCCCAGTAAAGATTCCTTCTGATCTTTCTTCAAGCCTGATCCATCATGCCCACCCCAGAACAAGTAACTATGGTCTGGTAGAACCATTAAGGAATGTTTCCTTAGATAGTGACCTCTAAAGTCAAAGGGCAAAGGGCAACACTTACCCCTACTTGAAGGATCAAGCAAACTTGATCTCCCAGAGGTCATTGTGAGGGAATCTCTCTATGAATATACCCATGCTGTGAAAAGGTGGACTCGGGATTTAACCACTGCTACTGCTTCTGATTTCCTTAAATAGAAACGGTGATCAATTTTGAGTGATGAGTATTTACCCAATTCTTTTCAAAGCTGAGACTGTAGCTTAATGGTTAAGAGTTTTTACCTAGCATGCACAAATCCCTGGGTTCAATATTTAGCATCATTGAAAGCCTATAACTTAAGTACTCAGGAGGTAGAGGCAGGAAGACCAAGAGTCTAATGCCACCCTATCCTGTCCCAAATAATATAAAATCCATAGACTGGGGAGAATTCTGTCAGTAAAATACTTGTCATGCAAGTATGAGGACCTGGGTTCAATCCCCAGAACCCACAGTGTACGGCTGCTTGTGCTTGTAACCTCGCTGATGGAGAAGTGAAGAGGGGTAGATCTTTGAGGCTTGCTGGCCTTGCCTTACTTGATGAATTCTAGGCCAGTAAGGGATCCTGTATCATAAAAGCAGAGTAGATAGTGCCTGAGGTTGAACTCTGGTCTAATACACACGCACGCACGCACACGCACACGCACACGCACACGCACACGCACACGCACACGCACACCACTTCTTTCCCATAGCCAAAACAAGTGCTATAAGAAGTAAGAAATGAAAACTGACTCCTCCCATGGCACTGTGGGAGACCACTGGCCGAGCAGAGTGTGCCAGTGCCACAGCTACCCAGTGCCACATCCTACACTCCTCTGACAGGTCTATGTAACTATGAGTCTGTTCCTCCCACTCTGGCTGGCTTGACCCTCAACTAGAAATGTGAGCTTGGCAACTGCAGAGACATTTCCCGATCCCTGTAACAATTTCCTTCCTCAGGCATGAGCAACCGTTCTGTGGGATTCATACCATCTGTAACCCCCAAGACTGGGTAAGTACCCCTATTCTAATGGCCTGCAAAAGGGATGACATCTACCTGGATATGGGTGTGGTGGCCAGCCATGGAGCTAGCTATGAGCCTGCCTTCAGGAGCCTAGAGTTGTAACCCATGCTCTCCTGAAACAGCATGTTGGTTCTCTCTCAATGTTAACTGAAGGCGAATGGCAAAGATAAGGCGTCTTTCTCCATCCAGAACCCCCATCAGAAATTCCTCCGGACCTCACCAGAACAGATTTTGAGAAATTCTCAAAATTTAAATGGGGAGCGAGTTTGAATTCTAAGGTTCTCTGTGTCTCTCATATGCAGCCAAAGCTGATGATAAAGATACAGGAAAAGACAGTGAGTCAGAAAGAAAAGCCATGAAAAACAACGGGGAATCAAGGGCTTCCTTAATTATATGTTATAAAGAACATAATGGATGCTTCAGAGTCCTGTGTCTCAACACTGGACACATTTCCACAGAACAGACTGGGGGGAAGATCCACCCACGGTGCTAGGGGCTTAATCTAAACATCAGGAATGACTTCCAACCGTGACAGCCGGAAGGGTTTTAGGGAGTAGTGAAGAAAGACTGTAGCATCAGGCTTCCCATGAATTTAGAGACTTTAAAAAAAATCTATCTGACATGTTTCAGGCATGACTCTGCCTAAACCAAGAACTGGAAAAGGTGAGTCCCCCAGAACCATGTCTGAACATAACTTGTTCCTCTTAGAGCTCATGAAATAAAGCCATACCAACTACTATTGATTCCCTGGGGCTCTGTGCAAGTGCTGAGCCAGGCAAGTGCTCTACCACTGAGCTGTATCCTCAGCTCTCTTTTGGGATTGTTCATTTTGAGACATGGTCTCAAAAAGTTGCCCAGGCTGGCCTTAAACTCATATAGTAGCCTAGGCAGGCCTTGAACTTGGGATCCTCCTGCCTCAGCCTTCTACATGGCTGGAGTGTCAGGTCCTCCTCACAACCAAGACCAGCAAAAGCATATCTTTTAACCAGATTGGTAATTGTCTTTAACTCGATCGGTCCTAAACATGTAAGGAACAGTGATAAGCAATGTTGTTACATCATACGTCTTTGCTATTCAGAGCAATTTTGATTGGCCAAAACTCCTCCAAGTCTGTCATCTGATCTCACTATTCCTCTGGAGCAAGCTAGAGGCATTTTCCTGATGAACATTTGGCTCTGCTGAGTTATCACTTTTTTTTTTTTAATTTACTTATTTATTTTTATGTATATGGGTACACTGTACCTGTCTGCAAACACACCAGAAGAGGGCGCCAGATCCCATTACAGATGGTTATGAGCCACCATGTGGTTACTGGGAATTGAACTCAGGACCTCTGGAAAAGCAGTCAGTGCTCTTAACTGCCGAGCCATCTCTCCAGCCTGAGTTATCCCTCTTAATCCTAATACCCAACAAGGCTTTTTTTTCATCATGGAATTAGAACCTCAGAGTCAGTGATGCCTGTTTCTGCTGGTGTCAAGATCCAAAGACAGTGGAAAATGTGACAGAGGCACAAAGAGTTGTATCTCCCTCCTTTATGGTCTACCAGTCCTCTTATTTGATACAGAAGCTTCAAGCCTCCAGATCTCTCTACAGACCCAAATAAGGATCACAGCTCAAATTCTGGAGAGCAGTCATCGGAAGCCCATTCCTACACCCCCAAAGATGCAACCCTGTGACCAGCAAGCCTTCTACCCTAGACTCTAAACTTTGTCATCAAGGAGATCTCCTGTGTTTCTTCCAGGTATCTACTCAAATACCCTTCACCTTTGCTGTCAACTCTCCCTGACTATCCTGCTATGTATAGCAGGAACCCAGACTTCCCAGGTACTCTTGGTACAACAAGGCAGAGGGTTATCTTGGCAAGCAGGTATAGTCCAGAGCAAAGGAATGAGGTTGGAGAAGCAGACAGATGAGGGCAGGGCCAGCCCACGTTCTTGTGATCTCTGTGTTCAAGACAGAGCTACAGGGAATGTGTCAGGCGTAGATGGCTCTGTATGGGAAAGAGTGTTCGAGAATCAGAGAAAAGTTGGAGGCAAAGATACAGGATGGTGAAAAGGTTCAAACACTAACAACACAGAGCCCATAGTTTCTTTACAGAAGGTATTTTAGGAACTCACATTATTTGGGAGACTTAATTCAGTATCAAGAGTGAAACACTAGGGAGACATGCACATCGGGCTCCATTTTAACATTTATGAAACTTGTTCTTTAACAATTTCACACAGCATATAACAACTCCCTCTCTAACCTTCCTCCTGCCCCCTTATGATCTGCTCCTTCCTAAAGTCCCCCTTCCCGCATTCGCAACCTTTTGTCTTAGTTGTCACTGTCTCGTTGAGATCCAGTGAGTTTAACCAGAATCATCTGAGTGCAGGTTTGGAATTACCTCTTCCATGGGTACTGAGGAAAATGACTGCCTCTCCCCCAGAATCCATCAGTAGTCAGTAGTTCAGCAGGGACGGGTAGGCCCCATTCTCCCCAATCCATGATTGACAGTCGGTAGAACCAGTCTTATGTAAGTTCACTGCAGGCAGCCATCACTGCCATGAAGTCATGGCCGAATTGGCTGTGTCAAATGGACCCATAAGATGGTGGTTCACGGCCCTTCCCCCTCTTCCAGCCCCCACATTTCTCCTTTTCTTTCTCTTCCATGTTCCCTAAGCCTCAGCAGGGTGTGGTATAAATGTCCTGCTTAGGTTGAGCACTCAACTGTCACACACTCTTTGAGCACCCTGAGTAGCCATGTGTCTTTGCATTCACCACTGTGCCCTGCAAAGACACTTCTCTGATTAAAGGTGAGAGTAGTGTTTGTCTATGGGTAAAAACATGAAGAGCTAAAGGCACTCATCTGCCTTCAGATTCTTTCTCATAATACAATTGTATATGACCACCCACAGACACTATTTAACCAACAAGCCGTTTCCTCAACCCTCTTAACTGTCTTTACCTCAGGTACATCTGACTCCTAACCCCATATGCAGAAGACGTCCTTGGATGCTTGCCCTCTCCACAGCCTACTCTAGGGCTTATAGAGAATCTCCCTCGAGATACAGCCTGAGTTATGAGTGATGGGAAACAAATGGCTTCATCTACCTGAGTCTTAGTAGAGTGACTGTATATTTTCTTAAGTGTCCTCTTTCAAATATTTCATCCTATTCCCCCAATATTACAAATATACAAAAATTCTAATACCCAAAAATAAGATTGCATCTTTCAAAAAGAATTAGTCGAAAAGCTTTTGTTCTCTCAGAAACCCACTTTTGAGTCTAATACTGAAGCAGAAATCATTCTCTTTGGTGCAGGGCCTGCTCAGGCACAGTCTATAGTAAGAGCTCGCTCCCCTTGGGTGTCTGGATAGAAGCCTGAAGCTGGTCACATCACCAGGAGCACAGCTTCCATGGCGCTGACCAGTAAATTATCTTTCAGGACCCGGCTCAGTTGCCTAATACTCAAAGGCTATGAGACAGACATCGTCATTGCCAGAATCCACCGGCAGCGACTGTGAACTTGGACATCACCTGAGAGCCAGGCACATCCTAATGCCAAGCAAGGAATCGAGCAGATAAACAGTGGAAGAAATAAATGTGATGTAAAACATCCTTCTGCTTGGTCCTCCCTGGGTTGTGGGAGGCGAAGACTGAGCTGGTAAGTCACAGCTCTGCACTGGGAGAAGATGGAGACACAGCTTGTAAGCTCACTCATTGTCTCTTATCTTTGTGGGGTTCAGTGACCTCTTATGCGAAGAAAATGGGCATCAGGAGTAAGGGATGAAGGAAGCCTTCATGTCTAACATGCCATGACCTGAATAGTCTCAAGGTACCGTTCCAACATAGTCACACCACCCGTGGGAGGACCACCTAGTCCAACAGAATTCCGTATACTAGTTAGAATTTTGTAAATATAGATACATATGTCATATGTCAGGAAAGACAGCTTTTATTTCTTCTCTAAACAGACTCTGAACAAATAAACAGCATATTAAATAACTCTGAGGCATAACATGTAATCCCAGGAGTAAGAATTTGTCACACAGCCAATACAACAATAACTCACTAGAGCAATATAGTAAGTTCTTAAATTGTTCACTTCCTTATATAGTGACCTGGTATTAGTTTAAGTGCAGATTTTAACTCACTGATTAAAATAGACTTAATAGGGGAAGTTGCATAACGGTCAATGGTAACGGCTGGGTTTTTGCTGAAAACAAACACCGGATGTAGAAATTCTGTTTTCATATTAGTTTTAACAGTATTTAAAATATGCTCTGATCCTATTTCTAAAAGCAGAAAGTCAAAGGACAACGGAAAAGGAAGAAGGAGGAGGAGGAAGAGGAGGAGGAGAAGAAGAGAAGGAAGGAAGCAGCAGTGGGTAGAGGGGAGAGAGAACCTGTCACAGGGTGACGTGATACAAGCACACGATATGCATATACAAACGCCATAATAAAGCTCATTGTCCACGAGTACAGATGCTAGTGATGATTTTAGGGGTTGTCTGCCTCGGAGGTCTATACAAACTGGTCTTTCTCTGCAGTAAGAGAATATCAGTCAGTGTTTCTGTTGCATTTAAAAATATAAAATATTCCTAAAAAGAGAATCAAATGACCAAAAAAGAAAGAAAGAAAGAAAGAAAGAAAGAAAGAAAGAAAGAAGAAAAAACTACAGTGGCCTATATACCTGATTCATTTTGGAGTTAGACTCTGGTTTGTTTAAGAAAGAACAAAATAAAGGATTTCTCTAGAGACCTGAAATCTAAAAATACAGGAAAAAGAAAATATAATAGCTAAAAAAAACAAGCAGATTGGGAGCAAAAAGAAAAGAAGGTGAGAAAGCCGTCAGTGAATACAACATGCAATGATGAGAATCTTTTAGAAAACAATGAAGTCCAACATGTTTAAAGGCTCAGAATAGACTATGGGGCATAAAAATGCAATTTCATATGAAAAAAAGTAAACAGGAGCTGAGATAGATAGATAGATAGATAGATAGATAGATAGATAGATAGATAGACAGACAGACAGACAGACATATGGACAGACAGATAATAGAGGAAAGAAAGAAAGACAGATAATAGACAGATTATAGACGGACAGACAGATAATAGATACACAGACAGAAAATAGATAGATGATAGATAAACAGATAATAGACAGACAGATTAGATAGATGATGGACAGAAAGATGATAGATAGATAGATAGATAGATAGATAGATAGATAGATAGATAGATAGATAGAAACAAAATAAGGGGGCCTGTCTGGTGATACTGAGGTCATGGGAAATAACTACTGCCTTTAGGGCTAGGGAAACCAGACTGACAGCTAGACACTTGACACCTGACACTTAAAAGATGGTTCTCTCCTTCTCTCTCTCTCTCTCTCTCTCTCTCTCTCTCTCTCT